>ML821884.1:0-14931 GCA_009831015.1 Picea engelmannii
CAAACGTTCATGTCATAACTGATCAGGACGTGCTCATTCTATTTTTAGTCTAACTACTTTAACTAATCAAAAACTGTTTGATGACTCAGTACAACTGCATGCGGAAATTTCTGGGGTAGGCCGTTGGCGAGGTGCCTTCGCAATCTCTTCTAACTGGACAGGTGACTGGATGTGACAACTCATCTTCTAATCTAGTAGATCACACAGTTCTTCCCATCTAATATGACCTGGCACTGTGACTTTAAGCAATCTCTGATACACTTCATCCATGTCTGTATATTTAGCAAATGTAGGCTTGATGGTGAATATGTGTTTAATTTCATGTTGGATACTAATATCCAACTGCAAGGCATCCATGAATGCTTTTCCTGTGATGCTTCCTTGTATCCCTGCAAACTGGGAATTGTCCTTAGACAATTCATTCAACCTTTTCTTGTAATCAGGGAGTGTCATTAACTTGTCATTAATGACCTTCAGGCCAGGTAGGCCCTTCCTTTGGAGAGCATCTATCTTATTGAAAAACTTCTACACTCCTTGATCCATGACTTGAATCTTCTCCTCAAGCTGAAGCATGAGACCCCTTTTGGTTAGAACCCTTTTGACTTCAAGTATAGTTTCTGTCATGTCCTCAATCTTTAATTCTTCTAGTTCCTCCCTGGTCTTTGAATTCAGGAACCTTATGATTTCATTCGCTTGGGCTGGCATGTCTCCCAGCTCCATTCTGATTTTCTCAACAGCCTGCTTTCTCCTCTCGAGCAACTCATTTTGTTCAAACATGATTTGAACCATTGGCAGGATTTCATTTATGGACTTGGAAATATATGTCCACGCAATCTCTTTTACCTCTGCCAAAGTCTTTCCTGCCATTGTCTTTTTCTGGAGATGTTGTAACTCCTTCTTGATTTTCTCATTCACCTGTTTCTCTTTGGATAGACTTGTCTGGAAAGAAGTCTTTAGCTCTTGGAGATTCTCCACTTCTTTCTTAAACCTTCTGATTTCTGACTCTTGCAGGTTCATTCTCTCCATAGACTTGGCCAATTATGTTGTTCCCTCCGGTAGTGGCACTGATGCAGTAGATGGAATGGATGTCATTGTTGTTGTGCTCAATCCTGCAATTGGGATAGCACTTAATGGGATCCCTTCCATTGTCTTTGCTTTCTCTTTCTCTTTTAGCAATCTTTCCATCTTAGCCTCCATTTCTTTTAGCTGAGAATTTTGCTCGATGAGTAACTTTAACATCTCATCCTTTTCCCCTTCCTTTTCGGCTATCTCCTTTGCCTGTGGGTCCTCTGTTGGAGGGAGATTTAGCTGTTTTCTTAAGGACGCGATGTTAGCGTTTTTATTTTTTATCATCTCTTCGCCCGCCTTGACATTCGCAGGGTCGTAACCGACCTTGAGGACCAGCTCCTCCAACGTCTTTATTCTGTTGTCTTTCGCGAAAGATGACATTTTCTCCAGCTTGAGTTGGGTCTGGGCATTGCT
Source organism: Picea engelmannii (assembly GCA_009831015.1). Classification (NCBI taxonomy): domain Eukaryota; kingdom Viridiplantae; phylum Streptophyta; class Pinopsida; order Pinales; family Pinaceae; genus Picea; species Picea engelmannii. The sequence continues at coordinate 1,483 of ML821884.1, forward strand.
CAAAGCTACCCAAAATTTTGATGCAGAAGCTGAAGCATGGGCCAGTGTGTGAAATACCATCTCCCCAGTTTGCTTGTGCAGATCCATCTGATCTGTTGGATGCACGTCCTTAGCCTGGAACTCAAAGGTGGCCCTTTTGTAATCTGATATCACCTTGGGATCTAGCACTTGTGCTTGGAGGTAAGTCATATGCATCCTACCCTTTTCTGTATCAAATGCCGAAAGAAGTCTATGCTGGGTTGTGGACGACTGCTTCTGGAACTGGGCATAAGTGCTGCTAGTGAGTGTCTGATTCTTCTTCTTAATCAAGTCATATTTTTCAAAAATGCCCAACTTGGGCCCAGTCTTGCTTGGAGGAATATCTAAGGGAGAATCTGTGGATTTTAATACTGTAGTTATTCCCTTAGGTCGACTCGAGCCAAAAGGTAGAGTGACTGGATTGACCCCTGTGGTGGTCACTGTGGTAGCTGGGACTTCCTGTTCTATTGTTGCGTCGGGTGTTGAAATTGTCTTCGGCTTTTTGGAGTGAATTTGGAATTCCTCTGATGACACCTCTGTTACAGGAGGAGATGACTCATGTCGAGGCCTCTTCTCCTTGAGGACCTGAGGTGTGGTAGCGGGTAACGCACTTGTCGAGGGCACCTGCTGTTCCAAGTCCATCAAAGTATCAGGCAACCATACTGTCTGATTTGCAAATTTCTCGATCTCTAGCTTGGACTCATGAGCATACGGGGCATTTTTTTTTTTCACCCTCATATCTGAAATGATCCCGTATGGATCATAGTGCCAGATGAAACTCGTAGAGAATTTCGTCTCCTTCAACATTCTATCTGCTTCTTCCCCTATGCCTCGGCTATTTCAGATGAAAGAACCGATCTGCCCCTTGATTCTCAATTGTTGTTTTTTCTTCAGGGAAACAAAATGAATTTCATCTGAATTCATTATTTGCCTAATATATTCCAATGCAAAAATCCTTACCGGCACATATCGAGGTAGTTTGTAAGGTGCCAATTCGCACCCGAAAACTCTGATTTCGGTGTGATTCTGACATAAATACCAGTCTCTTGTCTTAACGTTGTCCGAGAGATGCAGAATTCTCTGGACTTCATCATTTATTCGTGGCTCAGGCATGCCACTCAACATACTCACCACCGGGTGGTAAAATTGATCAATGAACGCTTGGAAGTCGTATTCAACAGAGTTATGTTTCAGGAGAGAAGTCCACGCTGTAACTGGCTGGGGCTTCACGTCGGCGTCCATCTTCTACAGGGAGAAACTGAACCTGTCGGCTTGAAAATAGACGAACATGTAAGCCAGAATGGATGAATACCTGAACATGCCCTCTGTGGCGAAATTCACAAATTGTTCATGGATGTATTGGCTAGGAAAGTGTTGTAGTCGAACTGCGTGGTCGGTTGTTCATCATTTGAGAAGATGGATAGAAAACCTAGGATGGGCTCATCTACCCATTGATCAGAATAGTAACCAAGCAGGGCACACAGGGAAGAAATGATTTTATTTCCTTTGGTAGAGAACATAGAAGAAGGGTAGGGGGGATTGGTGGAAGGGAGCGGAGCGGAAGTGGGGAGAAAAAGATCGAAGATCTGAGCTCTCTGAGGGAATGTCATTTTCTGATATAGTTCAGTGAGGATTTCTAAGTTGAACGGGGACGCAGATTCAGTACGGGTAATCTGCATCATCTGGTCAATATCTTCTAGGGTGATGAAAAAGAGGACGTCTCCAGACGAAGAAACGATGGCTTTCTGGTCGGGGATGTAATGGGCTTGGCATTTGAGGGTGAATTCTGGGAAATTTGATCATCTGTGGACAGGGCCCTACATGATCCAAGCTTTCAGAGGAAACAATGCCTTTTTGCTAAACAATGTCGATGGGTCAGATCTACCAGGAGCACCTGTGAATGGCAGAATGTTGAAACATTATGTCCCACCTCAGTAAGAGAATGGAAGAACTCACTCTCCATTGTACATACCCATTTTAATTTTCAGTCTTTACCTGCATTTTCTTAGGGAAGAACATCGGTTAGTTTGTTGAAGCCCGAAGAGAAGGCCCTAAGCTGCTGAGCAATGTTTTTCAAAGTTTTCCTGAGAATAAGACCAATGAAGGCTACTAGAAAGATATGTTCGGAATGATAGGAAACTGGATTCTTGGCACTTAACAGAGTAAGTACCATCCCCAGTGGAGTAGCCAAAAATGTTAGCACTCTGTAATTTGCCTAAGGCTGCTGAGGCAATCACAGAGGTAACCTCAAACCGCTTCGAGTCTTGGATCTAGCCCTCCAAGACTCAGAGAGGGATCTCTCTTTTAGATTTAACTTTGTTTGCAATAGGAATGATGTTAGGCTAGCTATAAAAGCAAGGAAAATATAGATTGTTTGATTTTGAGATGGTTAGTTTGGGACAGCAAGGAGAGCCATTGGGCAAATGGGGTCTGCGATTAAAAGTGATTCACATCTCATATATGAACAAGACTGTTACACAGGGCAAGGTAGCAGAAACATTGAATCGATTTAAGTTTTAATGGCATGGATTAGAGGAAGAAATAGGTGAGGGAAAAAAACCAGGCACGGGAGCAGTTAAGAATTCCTGAACTAGCCTTTAGAAGATAAACATAAATATCACCACAAGCTGAGAGGCAGAGTATCTGCTGATAAATTCTACCTCTATTACTTTCCTTCTGGTAATAAGAACAGAAAACAAATTGTAAAGAAGACAGGAAATACATTAACAAAGAAGAAAAACACCACCAATATCTCTACACAAGAATCTTGTGAACAGCTTGCACATCTCTGAATTGATCATCTAAAGTTACAGAGAAGAAAAAGGTTCTCTGGTCGTACATAACCCACATTCCAGCAATGAAAAATAAAACGACAGGTAGGGACCTCTCACACAGGTCTGACTCTCTCCTCCTAGCCCAGTCGAACCCCCATTCTATCTTTTACAAGTATATTTATAATGAAAAATCCCCCTAGCCTTGCAAAGATGCGGGCTTTAACTTTGCTTTCAAGAATAGAAAAACAGTTACAATAGTTGACACCTGTAACAGATGGTCTCCCATAACAATCAAGACAAAAAATTAACTGGAAGCTAAATTTGGCATCTGGCTTGGTTGTACCGAATTGCTGAAGGTTGTTGATGTGGTATAAGCAGTTGGATAAACGGTGCTCCAACCATTTCCTGAAGTATAGGACGTATCTGCCACCTCTGTCTAACTGCTGCCTGGAAAAAAGGAAACCTCTGCCACCTCAGTTTAAACATACTCTGCCACCTGTGACTGCATCATGAAATTGATTAGATCGACCCCTGTGGAGAAGCCTGATATCTTTCTCACTGCCAAATATTTTGTGTATAATCATAGAAAGACTTTGTATTTACAACTGCCAGGATATTATTAATGCAAATATCACAGGAAATTCCCATGTGCAAGGACCGCCTGTATCCTGATCTCAGCCTTCCCAACTCCATTTGAAAAGAAGTCGAAGAACCTTGTTTCTGCAACTCTTTGATTTGTTGTGTCATGGAAAAAGAGTATTGAGACATCCACCATCTACAGAGTCGACTTTGTGTGAAGGGAGAATTACTGATGGGCCATTAGAAGTGGCGCAACCAGGATCCCCTGCCCTTGGTTCTCTATATTTCTTTAATGGTGATGGTATTATTGGGACACTTAATGACCACAACCAGGCAATCACCGCATTAGCATTCAGCATGGATGGGGTTCTGTTAGTTTCTGGGTTTGAATAATGTACTGTTCGTGTTTGGGATACTGTAAGCTGCCAGGTTCTTCAGATTTTCGAGCATGCAAAAGGGCCAATAAGCAGTCTCATTATGGTGCCACTTCCTTACGACAACCTGATAATATTTCCAGTAAGACAACTCGTACACGTCACTTTTGGTTGTCAGATGACCTGTTGCTACATATTCAGGAGCAGCATAACCATGAGTTCCCATGATCCTTGTAGAGACGTGTGTTTTATCACCAGTTGATCCATCCTTGGCAAGGCCAAAGTCAGAAAGTTTGGCATTGAAGTGTGAAACAAGAAGGATGTTTGATGTCTTGAAATCATGATATATTACTTGCTTTTCTTTCCTGTGTAGAAAGGCAAGCCCTTTGGCAGCTCCAATGGCTACTTTCATTTTTATGGCCCAAGAAAGGGGTTGATAGGTAGAACCTATTCTAAAGAGTTGATTCTCCAAACTCCCCTTCGACAGAAACTCATAGACCAACAAGTGATGATCATATTCAGTGCGGTATCCCATGAGCTTCACAAAATTTGGATGGTGAAGTTGACCCAGATAATTCACCTCTGCCAACCATTCATTATGACCTTGCAAACTATCTTGGTTTAGTTTCTTTATAGAAATGACGAAACATGTTAAAGGCCCATTTCTTGTTTCATTGAAGCCTTGTTCGAAACAGGCATTTCTGGCAAAATCAATCAAAGCATTTGAACTAGCTTACGAACTGAAAGAAATTGTTGATCCGCGACTGCTCTTGCAATTGTTGAATGGTTAGTCGTTTAGTCTTCAACGCAGCATCTACCTCAGACAATACTTTTGGTGACTGGCTGATTTCTGAGTAAACCTACAGGCAAGACACATGTTGCTCCACTGCACATAGCGTATCAGAATCTGGACTTGCTTACGTCGACTATCATCAGTTAGCCCACACTTGACACATAAACTATGCTTGACACCTGGGCGCATATGGCGACTGGGTGTTTTTTTTTATTTTTAAAATTTTTGGGGACTAATCCCACATGCATGCGGTAGACTGACCATTTGGCATTTATATAAGCCAGCAGTTACACATTGCATCGATGAAGTGAGCCTGAGGTTCGGGCTTTGGAGTTTGGTGTTGGCGCTGTGTTGTGTGTTGGTTGTTGGTGTATGAAATGGCATTGTCTTATGTGTTGATTATTCGGGTGTTGGCCCTAGGCCCATATAATTTTTTGATAAAAATAATGTCGAATTTTTTCATAAAATTCTGCTAAAAGGCAAAGGCCGAGGGGCCAAATTTTTGCCAAATTCACCAAAAAATAGCTGATAAACCCAAATTTGACAAATAAACCCAAGAGTAAAAATTTTTGCCTTTCAAACCAAATGCACCAAAACTTGCTTTGAATTTCGTGCGCAAACATTCATCTTATGCTCGGTCATTGTCGGGCGTTTTCCGTCGCCTTCGCCATGCGTCATGAGCGAACACATATCCCTGAAATAGATACATATTAGTCAGAAAACTGATACCCTATTATATAGGGTCCTAACACCAAGGAGGAAGAGGGGACTCATAAGTCCTTGTCTTTCTCTACAGTGTTTAGCCTATCAATATATTGATCCGTTGGTAGCTATATATTGGTCATTTTTTTCTTTTCATCGTTCTAATTATTTAAAGCTTATCTAACATTTATTTCTTAGTTGTTTTTAGTTTTATTTCTTTGTTTTCATGTGTATTTGGTTATCTAATCAACTCACAAACTTCTTTCTTGTTTAGTTGGCTTAACTAAGCATGCAAGTGTTGTGTTTTTGCTCACCCATGTGACAAAACCAACACAACAGATTGGTGACCATATTGGGGATCGGTATCAAAGTCCTCCCTATTTAAGTCTTGAGAGCACTTCTTTTTTATTTTTTTGATATGCAGGTACCAAACCGGCCTAGCCCAACCTTCCAAAGTCAAAATTCAGAGCCAAGGGAAGAGTATTTCACTTGGAAATTTATTCCCTGACGCGTGGCAGGAAGTGTGTGGCTTTCAAGGCCCACAGACATGCACTGTGCACATGCCAGACCTCTTTCCTCTGTGCACTCTTCGCACTCTGCGAGCCTGTCAGAACTGTAGCCCATGTGTTGGCGACGGAAGTCACTCCTGGATTGCAGTAGGAGAAGAGCCCGACGCCCATCAGTTTATGTCACGATTTTTTTTAAAGGGGTGATCGAATGTGAGTGAACTCATAACAATATCATTTAACTTAGAAAACTAGGCCAGAAATGCACAGGGAAGTGAGGGCCATAACTAACTTCAGTCATAAATTTGAGTTAAAGCGAGAGTAGAGGGAAGACTAGGGAGAAAAGAGAGGAGACTGCTCTGGGCATCAGGCCTTCCAGCAACTCGGGAGAGAAAAACGAGACACTAAAATGTGCCTAAACGACACAGTGATAACTGCACACTGATCAAACCTATCATACTATTCAACTAAAACCATTCGACTGGATCCTCAAAGTCCGAATCATTCAGTGTAAGATGAAAAAGGCAACATGGGAGACTGCTTAAGACTGGTGCAGAGATTGCAGTGACCAACCATACATCATCCTACAATATGCAACCCTCGACTGGATCCTCCAATCCCGAGTGTTTTAAACAGCTAACAAACAAAATAAAAAGGAAAGAAAAGTTGACTTCCATTAATTTGACAGTCTCAAATCAAAATACATAACCAGAGCTTCCTCAGAAACTTTACAGTCAGGAGCGCAACTCAACCATCGATACTAAACAAAATGGCAAAAATGCCTACATATACTTGGAGCTGACTCGGGCGCTGAAGGTGCAATCATATCATGAATTCAATGCTTGACGTTGAGGAGCTTCTCTGTCAGGCGGTGCATGCAGATGTTGGGCAAACTGCCCATGCAGTCATTTTTCAGACGCAATCTCTGTCAGGATGGACTGTCAGTCCGCCTCTACATTTGGTCCTTTCCTGGCCTTCTATTTATGGAAGAAGAAGATGTTCAACCACCATCAACTACCACAATAACTACTTCCTTGGGATTGGGAATGGCCTCGGTCAACTCTGTACTCGGACGACGTGGCGACTTTTCTTTGGATGATGCTTCATTGGACTGCTACGAGGGGACCCCTATGGAGGACGTGGATGAGGGTGAGATGAGAGGTGCTAAGCTGGAAGCACTAGGTGGCGAAGAAACGGAGGCTGTGACACGAGATGATGAGGTGATGTACCGCGAGAAGGTGACAATGAGGCCGCAATGCGACAGGTTGGGGAAGGAGGACACAACACAGGTTGAAGTGGCGTGGAGTATGGAGGTACAAGTGTTAGGGGGTAAGAGGGTCTAAGGGGAATGGATCATGACAATGGGGAGAGTGGAGGACGGGTATGTGGTAGCGAAAGGTAGAAGAGGAGCGGAAGATGTGATAGGGGAAGACACATGGCGGAAGGCGGTAAGCAGAGGGAGTAGGAGATGTGACAAAATGGGGCCCGCTTTAAACCATCAATTNGGGGGGGGGGTTCAGAACCCATTCTCAGTCGCAGATCCAGGCGCCCGAATCTTAGCCGCTCAAACTTGCACACTCAATTCTGGATCCCCCCCCCTCCGCCTTAAAGGTAGAATGGCAAGGGGGGTCTGGAATCCAACCTCGACCATAGATCTGGGCGCACAAATCCCGGCTACACAGATTTTCCCGTTTCTTAATGAATGCGCATTTGCGCCCGAAACTTAGGATAAGTGGGTTTTTCAACCCATTGCTTTGCATTTACCTCTCCAAGGCCCAAACCATCGAGGATCACACCCCTATACAAGAAATGTTGCTAACACCATGCATAAGTTCAATTTTTTTCAAATTGCAAGGGTTTTTATGAATGGTTTGAGCGCCCCTAGCCTTTAGATTTTTATTTTCCTGGACTTTGTAAAGCAACTACACTTCACTTGGAGTCCTTTCTCACAAGAAAGGTTAGCTAACATAAGCACATAGGGGTAAAAAGAATCATTGTTATTTTCTTTTTCTTTATTGCCACATGGATGGCTCATTTGGCATTTAAAATTTTGAGTTGAAGTTATTGCTTTTTCAAAAACACAATCAATTAAATTGGGACTAGAAATCAATTTTAACCCTCAAGTATGCTCTTCCTCCACACCCTAGTGTGATCTCGGGAATCAAAAATGGTGGTTGAAAGGACATTTCATCTCCCTTAACAAATCAATAGGAGAGGACAAAGCCCCCCTGGGTTCCTCTTAGTTTTGGAAATCATCTTAAATCTTTATAAGGGCCCATACATGCCCACATGTTTGCAATCTTAGGATAGTTTCTAAAAAGATTTATTAGTTTAGATAACACTCTAGAAAAGTTTAAAAGATCAAAGTAATGGGCCCATACATGCCCACATGTCTACAATTCTAGGATAGTTTCTAAAAGATTTCTTAGTTTAGACAACATTCTAGGGAGTTTAAACGATCAAGGACCTATATGTCCACATTGTTAGTTCTTTAGGGATTTAAATATTCCACAAGGTTATACCAAAGAAATATAGTAAGCTAGGTAATAATATTTGTAAGGACCACAGGAAGTCCACATACTGCAATCTTACACTTAACTTATTAAAAATATTTTGCATTTTTCACTTTCTTGCACACAAATCCACTCCTCACACACATAATTTCCATTAGAATAATGGAGGTTGAAGTAGGATTTCTTCAAAGGAATTCCAAAATATATGACTACTTCTTTGGAAATTATCCACACCAAATTAATTGAAACGAGATTGGTCCATGACCCCAATCTCTCAACCACCACATCTAAAAAAATTCTAAGAACGCACTAAATTTTCCTCCATGGGAGGTGCCAAAAGAAATTTTTATTCTAGGTAGGATCTCGGGGGTAGGCATCTAAATAACCCCCCGTTATCAGGTTCTCACATTTTGAAACAATAGAAGTTGAGAATAAGGATCCTTCAAATTCTATAAGTCAAGTGTTTCTATACCATAGGCAGGGAGATACCCATGAAGGGTCGAAGGCCGAGGTCTGGTTGTTCTGGGCATCCCTCCTTGAGTCACCCAATTCTTGTGAGGGCATCCATCCCGTGACCCATTTCTTAGGCCAAAAATCTTAATTTTTCACTCTGACCGAGGTACTTAGTAGCCAAACATAGGATATCTACCCAGGTGGTGGTTGTGGGTTGCAACCGTACCTTGATCAGATTTTGTGTGGCTATTGGGAAATATCGCCAGCTCTTTTGGCATATGCACCCTCTACCCCTCATTATAACTAATTACTTCAACCTTCACTATTTCCTCTTCTAGTAGCTTCATACCCCACTACTGAGTAATATTGGAAGGCCCAATGCTAAATCAAGAGGAAGGATGATAAGTCTTTTAGGACACGAGATTTTTGTTATTGTTCCCCCACGTGGAAAAAATCCACCTATCCACATGCTTGTTTATTTTACAATTGATTTATGTATGATGTTCATTTGATTACATGCAATTGTGAGTTATATTATGCTGTGAAGGTCAAAAATATACAAAGTTCTTGTTCATTTATTTCTCTCTTGTCACCATTTGTACACATTCACTTTGCTAGTTGGAAACCATAGGGGAACCACAGAATCCTTGTCGTTCTAGATGCTTGCAAAATCTCCCTCCTATTCTAGGACGAGTCCCTTGTCTTTCCAACTCACTAGCTCAACCATCTCACACCCCAGTGAGTGCCACTATTTTGGGATCAGCTTTACTTGGTTCCACTTTGCTTGGGTCAAATACCCAAGGTCATCCATCTATTAGTTATGCTTCACAAGGAGGCGGGAGTCAAACTTCTTCTCAAGGAAGAAGTACAAACCCACCAACTCCCTCTCAAGGGACAGGCCCATTACCTAGACACACAATGGCTGAAACTAATCCTCCGCCGAATCTCTCTATGCCATACTTAGCATCCCTAACATTCTTGATTTAACCAAACTCATGAATGATCCCATTTTGCATGATGCCACTTGGCCCAATATGCCTACCAAATTGCCTTCAGACATTCCAAAGTTTGAAGGAAAACCAAGGGAAGATCCTTCCAACCATGTTATGACCTTCCACGTATGGTGCTCTCCAAATAGCATCATGGATGATTCCATCGGCTTAAGGTTATTTCAAATAACTCTCACTGGTTCATCAGCCAAATGGTATGTGGACGAAAAATTAGGGTCCCATGTGACTTTTGAATCATTGGCCAAGGCCATTTTGTCCTTTTTCCAATTACCAGTTCATCATGACATTGGTTTACAACTTCTATCTGAGTTCAAACAAACCACTTATATCCATATAGTCGACCACATCCATGAATGGTGACGGCGACGTAGTTTGTGTAAAGCAAAAACCACCAAAGAACAACGTCTCGATTGGTTTCTCAAATAACTCATCTATGTTATTGCCAAGGATGTAGCATCCACTTTCCCTCAATTAGAAGAGGAAGCCAACAGCAAGGCCCAACAGTTTGACCTCATCTATGCTCAATCAGGTTACTTGTACACAGTATTTTCTGATGCACCCAGACCCATACCATTTGGTCAGGAAAAACCTGGGATTTTCCATGCTGCGGATGGCTTGATTGGTTCTATGACCCACCTAAACCCTTACGACCACCCATCACCTAGTTATGGTGCACATCAATATCCGCAACCATATGGAGGGACATCATATTACCCTCCTCCCACTCACCAACAATGATATCCTGTTGCTACCCCTCCACCATTGGGTGGACCCCCACCGGTACCCATGATGCTTCCGGTCTCTCAACCAAGTATGATTTCACCCTTAACCCCCACATATAACCCCACTAGTAGTGGAAGTGCTTCAACTTCCTACACGCCATATGGATCGTCTCCACAAAACAATCCATATTTTCCTTTTCCTGGTCCTCCCCAGCCGGTTGCTCCTCCACCAGGACAACCACATGCCAACGTTAATTTGTTCAACCTTCTCTTGTTCAATAGGTTCATAATTTTGAACAATTGAATATTAAAAACCCATCTCACCAGCCGAATAATGCCAAAAATAAAGAGAAAAACTGAAACAATAACAACCCAGGACTAGGAGGAAATAACCCCCAACAAAATTGTCCTGTTGGGGGAAATCAGAATCAAGGAAACCAAAACCCCCAAGCAGGCAACAATAACAATCAACCATGACAAGGGAAGAACAATAACCTCATAACTAACTTCCCTTACACTCTATGTGGTGAGTATGGACATTATACACACCACTGCCCCCAAATTGTCGATTTCAAACGAATGAAAGAATCAATGAACACTCAACGCCCTCCAGCGTTGCCTACCCCTCAGCAGGCCCCACAACATTATTTTCAACCACCACCTCTGGTCATTTTGCAAAACCCTATTCCACACCAAGGTGTGATGAATACCCAACAAGAGATCATCCCGGCCCCACCACAAATGGGGCAATTTCAAAACCCAAGTCCTAATCAACCTGGAAATTCGATGGATCATAATATCCTCCTTACCAGTGAAGAAGAGATTCTTCTGAAAACACGCAGTTGTCAATACGGAGTCCCTCCTAACTCTACCCCAACCACCTCAGAAGAAGCTTCAGCTACAAATTGACAACCATTAATGATTCCATGCCCTAACACTGAACCAAACACTCGTATACCCTGCATGCCTTTACAATGAAATGTACATAACCCTCATGCTAGGGCAGCCCAAAACTATAGTCTGATCGATGACTTAGCACAGTCTCCGGCAACCATGTCTACGTTGGAGGTCCTCCAAACCTGTCCATCACAATGAAAATCCTTTCTTTCTTCCTTGGGGGCAGTTGACCCAACTGATACTAAACTCATCTCCTTTGATCTAGAGAGTGGAGAACCATGCCTCCCCGCCCTGGTAGCTTTCCAGATACCAGTTAAGATACGGAACATCATAGTTCATCAGTGCATCCACATGCATCATGTCCAAAGTAGAATGGAAGAAACTCGGCTCACCTAAGCTAGTACCATCTGTCATCACCCTGAGAGCCTATGACGGTTGAACATCATCCCCTAAAAAGCTCTTTCAAAATGTCCCCGTCGAATTTGGGGGGAAAACCATCCTAATTGACATTGAAGTTATCGACGCCCCACTTGATTACAATATCTTGTTCAGGTGTAGCTACATGTATGCTATGAAGGTGTTAGCCTCTTCTGTGTTTCGTACGATGATGTTCCTCCGTAATGGGAAAATCGTCACCATCGACCAACTTACACATTACGAGCCTAATCATTCTGCCAACATTGATAACATTCTCCCCCTTGTCTGCACTAGCTCAGATAATTTTTCAGTCATCGACATGGGTCCTGGAATATTCAAGGACCCATCCTTGTTGGGGGAATATCATGGAGCACCGCCTCTCCTACACCCGTCTATCTCGGCACAAGTATGTGTAGTGTCTTCTAATGGAACCGATATCGGAGACAATACTCCTCTCATTGAGGCCCCTCCCCACATCAGAGTTCCACCAGTTGAAGAACTATTACCTCGGGAATTTTATGAGAACCCCACTACACCACTTATCCCAGATTTTCCCCCCCTCCAAGGGAAAATCCCAATTTGGGAGACAGTCCCCCAAAACATTACCCATATTCCCTTTTTCTACCCCCCACCTGGAGTCCAGACATTCCAGGTAGCTACTACTCTCACCCTTCCAAACATGGTTCTCTCCATCCCTGTATGGTATATTCATCCCCCCGATATGGTTCCTACACCATCTCTCCCTCCTCAACCAAAGGGATTACTGATGCAGATCCCAGCACATGCTCCTGCCACACCACCCCCACCCCTAACTAGTAGCAACACCACCACCACTGGGGGCAGACGAAGGAAGAACAATCCCATAGCTTCACTTCCTCCCTAATCTCAACCCCCTTGTGCACTATGCGAAAGAGAAGGACACCCCACGAACAGATTTCCTACTCTTCTCGAGTTGCGCAATATTATCCAGCTCCCTAAAGCAACCCCATTACTTGCCACTCCAACAAGTACATCCACTACTAATACGGAGTCCTTAACCACACGCAAGAAGGGGCTACGAACCAATTATGTGTGTGCCATATGTTCAGAATATGGCCATTATACTCACCATTACCCAACTCTACCTCAATTTCGCCAAACATTAGTTGCAGTATGCCATACCTCTCATCTTAAGCCCTCTCGGGCACTCTGTACGGAGACTCACATTATTGACATTCGTTATATGTCGTCGTTAGTCCTCGAGCAAACAAGGTACCATCCACAGTATCATGACATTTGGTTTATGTTCAGTGGGCCATCACACCATGTACATGATATCCCTTCTTTGTCCTCACCACTTGAGAACAATAACACTTACCCATTGAAAATTCCCCATATCATCTCCCAGGATCCCCTGTATTCTCGCATTTTCCACTGCGATGAAGATATCTTGGAGGAACTCACTACACCTGATTTCCCATGGAATGTGCTCCATCATCAAGAACTTTTCCTTTCACAAGAGGCCTTTCATCCTCCTACCCAAGCCTCCCTATGATCCAGGTGGATATCGGTGGCCACCCACCTTTTCCGACTGGCTCAAAACAATTTTCTGGCAATTTTGGCAATTTACTATTTTTAGCAGGTTTTAACTTCTGGGGCCATTTTGAGGGCCTAAATGAAGGTTTTTTGAGATAGAGGTTCTCAATGATAGC
>ML821884.1:14981-61561 GCA_009831015.1 Picea engelmannii
CGGGAAGTTGATGTACTAACTTACCCAAACGGGGCCCACATGACTTTTGGCGCTTCATCTCCTAGGGTTAGGTTTTTGGATGTCTATGACTTTTGGCATTCTCATCTATTGTAAAAAGTCCTCTAGAGCCTCATTGTAATCATCTTCTCACGGATGCGAGTAGAAGTCACATCTCTTCTCAGAGATAAGCTACCAGCGCCCTAGCTAGTTTATTTCCATTCTGTCTGTAAGCATATTTCAGTCATTTGTTATTAATGAAATGAAGTCTTATTTCCGCTGCATCTCTACGTTTATGTGTATTTCTGTATTTCATTATGTTCCTACATAAATCCGGATCACCCTATGCGCAATCGAAACCAAGGATTCCATTCCTTCAGGGCATATTGACTGGTTCAAAAACCCTATCCATGCCCTAGATGATTTTGAAGAAGGAAACATGGCCAATATCTCCCCCATCGCCAAAATTGGCATTTCCATTAAACCTGGCATCATAGAAGAAATCACCATTGGCATCGCATGCTCCCCTGAAGAAATCATTGCTTACAAAGCTCTCTTTCAAGAATACCGAGATATTTTTTCCTGGTCATATATGGAGATGCATGGCCTCGATCCTTCTATAGTCAAACATCGAATCGACAAATGGCCGGATATCACCCTTGTTCATCAAAAGAAACGCCCCTCCACCCATCCAAAGCTACAGCTATCAAAGCCGAAATTGACAATTTTTGCGTTGTCGGGTTCATTTACCCCTGTACGGCCCTCCGTACAACCCCTAGCTAACATCCATCAAATTCACACAATGCCGGATGATAAGGTCACTAACCTGTCTCTCGCAACTCCCGGATCGGTAGCCTCACACTCCCGTAATCTCGAAATCTCCTCACAACTCTCTCGTCAGATCAACAATAGTGAAAGGTACAAATGAGGTGGCATTGTGGGCCCACCATCCATATATAGCCCCTTTTTCCCAACTTCCACACTCTGTTACAGGATCCCAGAGCCTTCATTTTTTTATCTATTCTCAACCATGAGATCTTGATCCATCCATCTACATATTCACATTCTTCGGGTTATCATCTGCACTTTTCCCCGAAGGAGAATTTTTCTCATGCCACGTTCAGGTATGCATGCTCACTTTTAGTTTTATCAAATAGTTGTTATATGTCCTTTATCATCATATATTGTTCACGTCGGGTATTTGGTTTTTATGTGTGCGGATACTTTTTCAGCAATCTTACAATCCCTTCATGTATATATACAAGATTGGCATGTAGTTACTCCCTCTGTAAACAATTTCATATCCCAGTCACAACCTCTGACATTTACCTTTAGGGTCCCTACACTTGGCTCTGCAATATCTTCACTTCTACCAAATTTTGGTTCTGTCATCCGATAGCACTCTCCCCCACATGAGTTTTCCCATTAATAGTTCCCCTTGGCAACTTGACACTCGTGTTGATTTCACCCCCTAAGTATGGGAGTCTTGATAGTATTACGCACTTCCAAGAATGAACCCCATACTTCTTCTCATCATATTTCTAACCTTCCTAATGGACTCCCGGGTCATATCATATCGGTTCTACTCACTGCATCTTCGCAGTTTCATTATCCTCCATCTCATCCACCATCAGTTTTCCCATCTACAAATTTTCGTCCATCCATTTACCTAATATAGAAACCCACCCATGGGGCCCCCACCCTCCACCAGTTCTCTTTCACAACTTGTGCTCTAGATGGGCCAAGCCATCTTTCACTGGGGCACATGTTTCTGTATCTGTATACTCAACCCAAATTATTCTTTATTTCTTTAGTAATTGTATAAAGCCTTTGTTTCCATCATATACATAGTTTTTTCCTTGTCATCCTCGATGGCCCTCTTTTACCCGACAAAGCAACCCATGTCGCCCTTGGTTGGGGCATTCACCATTTTTTACATATCGACATCATTAAAAAACCCCGATTATCCCAAGTCTTTGTACCCACGATCTCTGAGTTTTCCCACTTTGCTAGCCTCTGGCACAATTTAACCCCATATCTAGTCATACCCCTGACACTAGATCTAGTTTTACGGTTGCTGCCAATCATCGTTCAAACCCCCAACCAAGGGCAGTCTCGAGTCCCACAGCATCTTGACTTTGTTCATGTTACTCGTCAGTACCTGATCTCATCTATTACTCAGTGGATTTCAAGGAGCCCCTTGCTTCTTAGCGTCCTGTCTCACTTCATGTCGACATCAACACAGTTTCCAAAAGGGTGGCAATATCTTGACTCTCATTACCTTTTCAATGAGGAGTCTCACATGGCATAGAAAGAATCATCATTGCTTTATGATTTTATTGACCCCCATAACATTCAACTTCAGCAAAATCTCATGTTAAGGTGGGTCTTACTATGCGATTATTGCAGTTGTTTCATACCAGCTGAAGACCTCTGAAGTTAATAGGCCATCAAAGCCTACGAGTCATAGACAATTCTTACAGTCATCCTTGACTCACTTCAAAGCTCGTTCACCATTCAGAACTGTCATCTGTCGTTATCAATCACCCCTGAGGGTGCTGCAGTTATCTACATCAGCATCCATCCTCAGCTCCAGTCCCACATTTTGGTTTCATGACACGAGCATGGGGCATGCCCGCCTCGTTTGTACATAGATTTTATTTTTCCCTAGAGAAAGGTTTGGGTCCCATAGTTTTCCCTCTCTCTTCAGCGGATCACTCTTGCAGTTCCTCTCTTCACTCTTCCTTATAATGGCACTCTCATCAAAAGAAACATTGATGTATTTTGGCTATACGTATGCTCCTAATCTCACACATCAGGGGGCATCTTTTATCACTGAAAAATCATCCACAACATTGCACACAATGGTTAAAGAAAGACATCAATGCCATCAACAATTAGTCCACCTACAACACCAAAATCCATCAAAGGAAAAAATATATATACTTGGTTCAAAAAATCAAAGTGCGCAAAATCACCAAAGGAAGTGCACGCACAGTGCATAGAATGCAAAAGCTAACACAAACCTCAGTGTGCACTGTGCGCAAGATGCGTGACTGTCTACGATAAAAGTCGCACACTTCCATGAACGACATATTTATGAATCTTTTCAGCATCTCAACCACTTCTATTCCAACCCCCAACACGATTTGACACTCATATCTGAGCGAAATCTAGCTTTGAGGCTAGTCAAGGGCTAGGAAGTGCCCTAAAAGGCCCCTTGCTCACACTCTGAACCAATTATATCTTGCCATGGATGAATGCTATAAATATGTGCCATGGGTGTGCTAGAAAAATAAGAATTTCAAGGTATTGTTATGTTGCAATAATTCTTCTTTGAGAATCCTCTTTTCTCTTGGAATCATTCAAGCACCATTGCAAGGGCCATTCCACTCACCTCTTGAGGGAATTGGCGTTGTATTTCTTCACCATTGTCACTTTCCATTGCATGAAGAGAATATCTCTCTATTAGGGAACTCAAGAGCCCTCCCAAGGAGGAAGAGGGGACTCATAAGTACATTCCTTTCTCTATGGTGTTTAGCCTATCAATATATTGATCCATTGGTAGCTATATATTGGTCATTTTTTTCTATTCATGGTTCTAGTTCTTTCAAGCTTCTCTAACATTCATTTCTTAGTTGTTTTTAGTTTTATTTATTTGTTTTCATTTATATTTGGTTATCTAATCAACTCGCAAGATTCTGTCTTCTTTAGCTGGCTTAACTAAGCATGCAAGTGTTGTGTTTTTGCTCACCCATGTGACAAAACCAACACAACACTAGGATTCATATTATCCATTGAAATGGAGGATAAGAAGTGTGATTTCATGTCAAGCATACAAAAATAAAATGGATTATATGCTAAAGGTATTGACTGAGAATCATGATTCGGCATATCAAAAGGAAATACCAAAGGATTCATTCACATGGGCCGATCAGAGCTCACGGGTTGGGAAACACTAGATGAGGGAGCTTTTGGCACCCACATCATTGAGGATAAGGGATTCAAGGGGACCCCACTAATCACATAGGGTAAGGGAGTCGAAGGACTTCCTGAAACATTCATATCTGACTCAGTGCTCATGGTAGGATGATCATGAGCCTGGGAGGTGGAGGTATATGCACCATGCTTATTATCTCTACACCTTTTAGAAGGTGGATTCGGTAAAGGATCAAGATGTGGTGGTAACTTCAAAATATGAAGAGATCGGCGAGGAGGATGGTCTTTCTCCATGATGAATCATAACTCGAGATATAATACAAAATCCTAAGGCCAACTAATAATCAGAGAGCACACTCCTAAATAAAGAAAAAGGTCAATGCACACAAACATGATATAATGGTTGAAAGGGACCTCCCGAACTAAAGTAGGTATAACTCACCCAAGAGGGGCCTGAGACTCAAAAAAAATAGATTGGATGTGTTAGAATCAGTTATAAAGACCCTCATAAGCTTCACAACGCAATCGCTCAGATCCTTCTAAAGAGGAAATCCTCCATAAAGTCTGTGTGGTGTCTGATCCCTATCTGACTCAAGGTACCTGCAGAATAACCTCTGCAATCAACCTATGTGGCTACCTATGTCAAGAAACTAAATTCACCATGATATAACCAATTCTCAGGTGAGTATTTCCAGTACGGTCAGTTATCACATGAAGTTATTAAGGGTCACATGTAGTTGTTATGGGTCAATTCATTATTAGATTTTTGAAGTTTTGTGGAAAGTATCATGATTACACCCTATCTGGAGACATTTGCATGCTTATACACCTTTGGCTAAATTTTTTTGGTATTTTGGGCTAAAACTGCACAAATCAGACAGCTATAGGACATTTCGTAGCACCTGGCGCTGAGAAATGATTTACACAAACAGGGGCTATGGAATTTCCTGTAGAAAGTATTGTTACAGATTTGATCATAAAACCAAAATGGCGAAGTGGGTTTCTCTGAAATTTTTTGTTGAGAAAGATGATATCCTTGTTGACTTTCTGACCAAATTTCATCCTGACCTAGTTTGGAATTTGAAAGAAACAATTAAAACACCAATGCACTGTGAAATGTGTTGCAAATTCTTTGTTTTGCATATTTGATTGGATATTCGCCTTGTTGGGAGGTTGCCACCTGACAAGGAGGGTTCGAATGACTTCGCATGGATCATTTGGATGTTAGGGACACATGCACCTAATTTTTAGCTCCATTAAAGACCTCATGCAATGAGTTGGAAACAATTTATTTATGACTTCCAACAATTTCCTGAAAATTAGCAGTTTGTTGGATTTTTGTCTCTTTGACTCTTGCCACCTATCTCCGAGGCCTAGAAACCAATGGAAGAGATGGGATTCAACCTCCTAAGGATATTTTGATGTTATTTTATATTTAAGAGAGGAGGGAGCTCTTGGATAAGGGTTGGATTCATGATCCAAGAGAGGAGAGATCTAGAGGAGCAGTTGAGTTGCTAATTTGTAAGCTTGAGGGCATGTGTTGTAGGCATTTTTGCCATTAGAGATTCATGAAAGTTGTGATACCAAACTGTTTTTCTCTTGTTTCCATTCATTCTTATCATCTTGTTTGAGTAATATTTATATATTTTGAAGATCAAAAGCTGCATTTGGTTAATGAATTCATGAATTGCAAAGGATTTGTGGTAATTGCGTGTTAATCATAGATTATTGTTCAAGCACTCTTTAATATATATTACGTAAAGGATCTATGTTATGTGGATATTTTTCTCTTTGTTTACCTTCTATTCTTCTTTTCATCTTTGCATAATCATTTTGTCTAGTAGGCAGCTTGATTTCCTTTTATATGTAGGATGTTATAACTCCATGCCCAATGGAATGTATTTGCAGTAGTCTGATGGCCTCCTTTTTACTCTTCTCTTGTTGATCCACCTATTCAAACTATTTTAATCCATTTACATTTCTATGTTACCAAGGTTAATCTCATTTGCAGTCTGTGACTCTTGGAGTGATAACATAAATGGCATTGTTGTCGGGGAACGAAGTGTGAAGCTAACTTCCCTGGGAGAATGACATAGATCTAGCTCTTGATGGTAGACAAGAGAAGGACACAAAAATCAATTGTAATTATCTACCTGGCGACTCCATAATCAAAGACTCCACTGGGGAGGATCCTGTTGACAGAAAGATGACCATACGAAAGGAGATGACCAGGTATCAACTTATGAGATTTCTCCATGAACTCTTGTTTTTCTTTATCAGCTCATTTATCTCCTTCCCTTTACGTATAAAGAGGATTAACCGTTGCTTTGTCTATTCGAATGATCATAAGCCTCCCTTTATATATCCATCCTTAGAAAAAGAATACCTTCCTTCTGCATGTGTTGCATATGTTAATCTTGTATCCTCACCTCGGCCTATTCATAAGGATGAGCTTTGTATTCAAATCCCTCCTGAATTTGATCACCCTTGTAACCTTGAGGAGGTTGAAACTGATTCAAAGCTCAGATCTCATTACCTTCTACTATTAATGTTGAACCTTGTCATCAGCTTGTTAAACCTCATATTCAGCCCACTAGTTTTCAAACTAGAATCATAGACAAGATGTTTAAACCTTTAAGGGTGCCATATCACCTTCATCATTATCCTCTTGATTTATTTGAGTATCTTCCTCGGTTTTCTGGAGAGGATAATGTTACAGCTAAGAGGTATTTGGAATCCTTTGAGAACTTTGTTGATCAGTTTGAGATAGTATATGATGATGTTACAATGAGGTTGTTCTCCAAATATTTGTTTGGATATGTTGTTGTGTGGTTTAAAGGTTTGGGAGTCAATTCCATTGGTTCTTGGATCGAGCTATGCAATGGATGTTTAAAGTGTTGGGGTGAGAACAAGTCCCTTAATCAGTACTTGGCTGATTTTAATGCTTTGAGGAGAGGGGAAGAGGAAGCCTTGGCTATCTTCAACGGGAGGTTTTACAGTGTTTATCATAGCATGCCAGTGGAAATCCAACCTTCTGAGGTTGCTTCCATGATGTACTATGTAATAGCTCAGCTTTCAAATCTTGTCCTTCTCCTGGGAGAAAGGAAAGATTCATCTTTAAGAAGGTTGTTTGAGGACACTAAAGCAGTTGAAGAGAACATACGGGCTTGCCAGAGGATTCGAGATCAAGCATACTTTGAAAATCCGCTTGCACAAGAGGAGCAGCAAGAATACTGTCAGTATATTTCATATTTGCAGCAAAAAGACATTGAGTATGAATCAAATTTCAAACAACAACAATAATGTAAGTATGGTTTACATTTGGAACAGAATTCTTCAGTATATTCAGATTTTTCTATGGACGGGGATGCATGTCCAACTTATGATCAGTTTTCAAAACATGTTCAGCATATTATAACTGATGATTGCATAGATAATTATATGTTCTTGGATGATCATTATCAGTGTGATTTAAAACCTGTTGTACCATTATCTTGTGATCATCATGCTAAAAACGAAGAGACTGCAATTGTTGATGATCAAGAGTTGATTTCGAAAGAACAAGAAGGTTATCTATTTGCAAGCAAAAAGGCATTTATGGATCAACAATTATTTTCTGTGGATCAGCCTACTTCTGATATTGGTTTTAAGGATCCATTTGCAACCTTGTTAGAGTCTTATGTTTCAGATTTTCTGAAAATTTCAAATTGCATTTTTTCACCGATACTCATGGGTGAGTATGGTTTTCTGAAGGAGTTTATGTTGTTGCTGCTATATTTTTGTTATTATTCATTGATCAGTGACATAGATGAGATCATTTCAGTCATCAAGTTACTTGAATGGTTACTATGGAAATTTTCTTTTACTTGACCAAGTTGCAATTTTGGTTAGGGTAGGGTAGCATAGGTAATAATCTCGCTTCCTGGGCCTTGCTTTCCTTCATTTTGTAGCGGGTTTTTCAGTTTTATTGAATAAGTGGTGGTATCAGAGGTTGGTTGCACAGATGACTCCATAGCCCAATAGTTAAGGCATTGGAGTTGCAACAATTCTTAGACCCTCACAAGGAGGACTCTATCCCCTGTGGAGCCAATGTTATCACATGAAGTTGTTAAGGGTCACATGTAGTTTTTATGGGTCAATTCATCCTTATATTTTTTAATTTTTGTGGAAAGTATCATGCTTACACCCTATCTGGAGACATCTACATGCTTATACACCTTTGGCTAAAGTTTTTAGGTATTTTGGGCTAAAAATGCACAAATATGATAGTTATAGGACATTTTGTAGCGGCGCTGTGAAAAGATCTACACAGACGGGCACTACAGAATGTGCTACAGAATTTACTGTAGCAGTTACTATTACAGATTTGATCATAAAACCAAAAAGGTGAAGTGGATTTCTCTGAAATTTTTTGTGGAGGAAGATGATATCCTTGTTGACTTTCTGACCAAATTTCAGCCTGACCCAGTTTGGAATTTGAAAGAAATAATTAAAACAACAGTGCATTGTGAAATGTGATGCAAATTCTTTGTTTTACATAGTTCATTGGACATTCTCTTTGTTAAGAGGTTTCCACCTGTCAAGGAGGGTTAGAATGACTTCTCATGGATTAGATAGGTGTCAAGGGACACCTGCACCTAAGTTTTAGCTCCATCAAAGACCTCATGCAGTGAGTTGGAAACAATTTATTTATGACTTCCAACAATTTCCTAAAAATTAACAGTTTGTTGGATTTTTGTCTCTTTGATTGTTGCCACCTATCTCCAAGGCATAGAATCCAATGGAAGAGATGGGATTCGAACTCCTAAGGATATTTTGATGTTATTTTATATTTAAGAGAGGAGGGAGCTCTTGGAGAAGGGTTGGATTCATGATCCAAGAGAGGAGAGATCTAGAGGAGCAGTTGAGTTGCTCATTTGTAAGCCTGAGGGCATGTGTTGTAGGCATTACTTCCATTAGAGATTCATGAAAGTTGTGATACCAGACTGTTTTTCTCTTGTTTCCATTCTTTCTTATCATCTTGCTTGAGTAATATTTACATATTTTGAAGATCAAAAGTTGTCTTTGGTTAATGAATTCATGAGCTGCAAAGGATTTGTGGTAATTGCTTGTTAATCATAGATTATTGTTCAAGCACTCTTTAATCTATATTACAAAAAGGATCTCTGTTATGTGGATATTCTTCTCTTTTTTTACCTTATATTCTTCTATCCATCTTTGCATAATCCTTTTGTCTGGTAGGCATCTTGATTGCCTTTGATCTGTAGGATGTTATAACTCCATGCCCAATGGAATGTATTTGCAGCAGTCTAATGCCCTCCTTTTTACTCTTCTCTTGTTGATCCACCTATTCAAACTATTTTAATCCATTTACATTTCTATGTTACCAAGCTTACTCACATTTGCAGTCTGGGAGTGACTCTTGGAGTGATAACACGGTCCACCTTATGGACAGGGTATCAAAGCCCCAAATCTCGAAAGCACTGCCTCTCACAGAGGTAAAGGCACTAGAAAGATGCCCAGATACAAATAGTACCCCAGAAATATCTCTGACACTAGGAAGGTATTAGAGGTCTATCTCTACAACCAACTTCGTGTGACCTCGTGCTTAACTTTGGTGTGAGCGGAGCCTCCTCGGGACACTAATTATACAATGGGTTTCACCACTTCTTAGTCAGACACATACGTTTAGTTTTATAGACTTGGAGGAGTTTACTCACAAAATCCTATTCCAAGGCCCTAGGTCCTATACTTTTTTGTGTACCCTGAAAAATAAAATCATTTATAATCAATTTTAATTATTCAGCATTAATTTGAATGGATTTTTCTTACTCAATAGGTGTGATCGTGAAACTGATGGTATTACGACTCAAAATATATAAGAAGAAGCAAATATAAAAAAATTGTTAAGTACTAGTCTTGAATTTCAAAGATATGGTATGCTTCTAAATGTTATTTCCACAAGGTAATCTCTACAATTTCAATGAAGTGCAATATTTCTGAATGTGTCAAAATCAATTCGAAGTAACCAAAAGTGCAAATGCCATAAGTAAAGTGCAAGTAAGCAAATATTTTTGTATTTTTGATATAATGAAAAGAAAATGCAAGGATTGAATAACAACGTCACAGGAAATCCCTACTGTGAGAAAAAAGAGACAAGCCAAGCAGGATACTAAGAAGCAACTACCAAGACTAGTATGCAAGGACAACAAATGAGAAAAATGACAAGAAAGGAGTTCACCCAAAAATTCAACAATAAAAAGGTTTCCTATCACTCTATAAGTACTTAACAGTCAAAATAGGGACCCAAGAAGACTCAGCAACCAGTAAAACTCATCCAGCAAACACCAAACTCAGCTAAAAAGACTTAAGAGATGATATATGTGACTGTTCAGGGAATAGGCATGTATATGCGCGCCATAAAGACAGACATCTCACTTATGTATGTGATTGTCAAAGGAAAACTCGTGTATGCCTAGGAAGACATGGCTTGGGAAAGGGTGAAGCCAAGAAACTCATATATAAGGAAAAATACAAGTTTTCAAGCAACAAGCGATAGAGAAACTCAAGCAAACAGAGAGCAAATCAAGGAGAAAAACACCCAATACCCCAAAAAAGGAGATATCCCTAGTGGAATCACCAATTCTATTATGAGGAAAATCTCTCTATGGCAAGGGAAAAACCAAAAAAAATGGAACAACACCCATAAATCAACTCTAATATCAAGTATGATATATAAATGAAATGCTAACAAGACAAGGCAAGAAGCCTACCGCGTCTGGACGTTTGAAGAAGACCATCGTTGAGCACGTGACCCAAAGCTTTATACATGTAACTTGTCCTCAACAACCAAGATGCATAAGTATGTGGTGATGATATACAATGTTAGCATATAAATTAGCACAATCCATTAAAACACATGACAAATATGCCCATGGAAAGTAATTCAAATATTTGCAAGATATCAATTGGATGAGAAAATAGTATTTCTATTAATGTAATCAATAGAAGTACATAGGTGACAAACTTCTGTAACGACACATATCAAAACTGAGAAACTAAGTCCCTCTAGCTGGGCCTCCACCACTTCAATCCTCCACAAAGGCAAGCTCACATGTAGGAGTCAATGAGGTTCTCCATCACAAGATAGGAAGATCTTGGGGGTTGAACACAAGTTCAGACTTTCAAGGACAAAGGGATGTAGACTCAATATGGAGTGAAATTTCTCCATAGTATCTTTGCTCTAAATGTTGATTTGTTTATTAAACAAGGCTTGGATATCGCTCAATTTATAGCCTTCAAATGGAACTGAAGGGTCGAGTCAGAGCGTTTCCAGTATATGTAAGGTCAAGGATCATGGATCTTGTGACATGGAATGGAAACCCGACATATTTTTAACTTTTGAGCACCAAACCCGATGTATGCGGGATGTAGTGGAGCAACCTGCGTATACGCTAGTTGTACAACTGGTAGGGCGCATATATGTACAAAAATGTGTATTTTTGGCTCTGGAGTGAACGAAAAGGGGTCTTCAACTATGCAGAGGGAAATGGAAGGTCATCTAACTTCTAAGCAAGATGCATGGAGTGAGAAAAAATATTCTATAACAACATCATCCCTTAAATTCCAAAAAGCATATTGATTATCCCCATCTCCTATAAAATTTCAAACAAATTTAAAGAGATGGTGAAAGGAAATTCAAGTGAGAAATGCAAGTATCTTCACCAGGGCTATGGACACTCATTGGAAGTGAAGCAAGGCTTGTGATGTCAAGGTGACTACACCATAGGCTATGGATGTTTTTTGGTAGTGTAGCAACACCATGAGAATGAGGAGGAATGTCAATGAGTATCTTTGCTATAATACTCAATTTAAATTAGTTTTATCATAAACGACTCTGTTTGGACCTAAATACTCTTTGAAATACTAAGGACTTGAAGCATAAAACATTAATTACAAATTTGACTCCAGAGCCAAAATTTAGATTTATATTACCATAAACAACTCCAAAGTAAAATTGAATGAGTGGAATCTTTTTATTTTTTTTTGGTCATATCCTATATAAACATGTTGAATTATGAAATTGGTAGTCATTCAATTTCTTCAATCATAGATTAATATTATAAGTGAGAAGAAATGTTTTTGTAATTTCATGGAGAAAACACCATTCGCTAGGACTATTTCATTAGTTTCTTGTAGAATAATAACTCCATAACCCAATAAAAGGCACTTGGTATGCATGTTCTTTAGTGTCTCGCAGGGAGACACAAACCCCAGATGGAGCTAGATGTTGTAACATAGTCCAAATTTTACAAATTTGGAATTTTCAATGATTTATAAGTTAGAATTGTAAAAAAAATAGTGGCATAAAAATAAAACAAAAAATATAAATATATAAATATATAAAATGATAAAAAAATATTTAGTTTAATTTTTTATGAAGTTTCTTTTTCATAGGATTTTTAGAATAGTTTTATTTTTAATAAAAAGAAGGTTATTTCTAAACCTTTATTATATAGTCTAAACCACATTTTAGTTTAGATATTGTTTAAATTTTAGTAATATCTTTTGCATTTTATATTATTATAAAGTTTTATTTTAATAAAACATGTTTATTTCTCGCAGATATTGATCGCCCCCAAATTGTCAAATAAATGGTCTATATTTGATTATGTCCCACCCACGTGCTCGACGTTTAACACAAGAGGGGGGCCGTAAAACTCTACCATAGTTAACCTCCTTTTGACGTGGCATTAATCCATCAATTGCAGCCCCTGGGAAGTTTGGTTAGTCTAACCACGCCCAACCCCCCTACAATAGACATGGAGATGACACGTATCCAACGTCACATCAGCCGACGGAAAAGATAAAAATTCAAAATTATTATTAGCTTTCCACCAATTACATAATGACGCGGATGCATTTCAAGAGATGAAAGGGAAAAGAGCCAAATGTTTAATTTATTTTGAATTTGTGAAGAATTCAAGCGCCCGATCAAGATTCTCTGCAAAGATTTGACATCATTACTCCAGCCCGATACTTTTCCTAGTCAACACCTTCCATAGGTAACTTTAAATCCTTCTTATCCTTTATGTTATCACTATCAAAATGAAAACATCCCAACCTACAGAAAGTAAGAAAAATGTAAACCACGTAGAAGAAGATCTCGTTGACATAGATAAGGATGTTTTCGATCATGTCTTGTCATTCGATCCCTTTGTGTTATACCAGCAACAAAACCAAGTTTTTCGAGATTTGGTCGACCATTATTATGCATAGGAATCCGGCCTCGCCAAATTCATAGTACTTTAGGTTTACCATTTTTGGGAATTTGTAGTGTGGTGCGCTAAATATTATGTCTCATCCAAGAGAGCCATTACTTCCACAACTGGGTCTCTTCTCGTCGAATTAAATGCTTAGACTACTAATAGATGTCCATTGAATCTCAATAGTGAGCCACTAAATGAGATAGTAGCAGCCAGATGTTTCATAGCGTTGGAATCAAAAGATAGGGTTACCCTGTTACAGTCATACCTCTATACAAATATTGATGTTCCTGGAGATAATGTTGCCCTTCAAAAAAATCTCATTCCTGAGACTTCGCAAAAAATCATTTCAATTATTTCTATGATTTTGGGAAAAAATAATGATTTAACATTTGATGCTTTTGTCTTAGGGATTATGGTTTCGATCTTCCCTATTACAACCAAACCCAACACTAAATTTAACTATGCCCAATTTCTAGCTAATCAAATTCATTACCATCTTTTTGAATTTGAGTCTCTTAGAAGCATCAGATACCAGTCTTACTTGGTCCACCTTTTTTTGTTCACACAAGTCTTTCATTTTATGCATCTAGGACTAAATATTGAAGATGTTCTTGGTAATCTAACCCCAGTTACTCACTAGACTTCTGTGATTATGAAGAAACCTTTGAATGTTGAATTTTCATAGTATGTGGATCAGTTTATGTCTAAATTCTACCAAATTATTCACAATTAGGTTCCTCTTAGAATATTTCTTGAGTGAAAAAAACTATTACAATTAAGCCCAGACAAAAGAGTAGGAGATTGGTATGTTTTTTAACATTATACTAAAATTGGGGTTTATGGTTGTCAAATTTCTCCCTTTTGCTTACCTGTTTTCGTGACTCCCATAATTTTCGCTCTTGAATATGTTAGGAAAATATTGAACTCCGATGAAATTCATTTTGTGCCAAATAAGTATAAGGTGACTTTTAAATTAAAGAAAGAAGTAGGTCCTTTCATTGTCAATACCAAATCAACACTACATGTAACAATAAATATGCTTTTGGCTCTGGGATTACAACAGGGAGAACCCTGAAATTATGACCCTCATGGCATAATTTCAGTAAAAAATAATTTCGCAAGAGCAGAGACCTTATCAACATCAACAAAAAGAGCCACTAGAGCTATTGGAAAACCAAGATAGTTGGAAAGATGTAATAAACATTTTGCAAATCCATGGTAAAGCATATGACCAGTCAACAAAATATCCAGAGCACAAACACCACAACAGTTTTAAAAGACATATAAAATGAAACATTCAAAGTCTTCCTTAGAGAATTCAGATACAGAGGAAGAAGGAACAACCAAAAAGAAGAAGTTAGAAGAAATTGAAGAAGAAGGAGATCCATAATTACTTGAAGAAATAGTGCCAAAGAAAAAGGGCCTTGTTGTGACTATAGAGGTGACATCTTCATACAGTCTCAAAGGTGTGATAGGTCAAAGTGAAATAGAGTCAGGGACTAGTGATCAATCGAAGCAATTAGACCAAGTTCAACAATTCATGAAAACTAGAAAGCCAGGTGCAAGCATCAAGAAGAATATGATTCCTAAAGTCTATGACCATCATGCTTATTAGACTAGAATGATCTCAGTTGTAGATTATGAGAAAAGGAGACTGAATATAGCAGTCATGGAACCAAAAGATCCAAAGAAAAAAAAAATAACAAACATCTATATTGATCTAAATAATGTACATCCTTTGGATAAATTTGACATGCATAGACAAACTGAAAAAATGATAAACCAAGATGATATGATAGCTAATCTTGGAATCAAGAAACTTCAAGCCATCAATGATAATCTTAGAACTCAGTTAAAGAATGAAAATTTGGCTACCAGGACTATACAGATAAGAGTGGAGGAGCTAGAACAATGCATAATAGAACTTGGATCCCATCCAAAAGATGATGCGTCCATAAAAGCACTAATGAAAGAAAAATACAAAGAAATCCAAATTTTGAAACAAAAGCTCAAAATACCAGGAATTGACCATGTACAAACTCCTAAACTCCATGCAATCCAGGCAGAGAATGATCAGCTTGTCAAGAAAATGGTAGATATGGGAGAGCATATGGAAATGTATGAAAAAGAAATTGAAAGTTTACAAGGAGGATATTCTTCTCTTCAAGCAGCAGAAACATCAAATCCAACAACTGGATTATCAAGGGCAATAGCAGATCTAAAACTGAAAGGTGTTGAAATTGAAATCCTAAAGAAAACAATCTCATAGCAGAAAAAAGAAATCAAAGACAAGGACAAAGTTATTTCATAATATTAGAAGCTAAAGGTTAAGATGTTAACTGATATGGAACAGATGAAGACTAAACTGTCAGGTAAGACATATTTCGTAGGAGCCAAGCAACTCATCTGGGATGAAATTATCAATGAAGTAGTCAGGCTTTGGGATTACTTCGAAATCATAGATGATGAAATGTTTCTAGTAGATGAAGAAGATGAGGTGATACATAAATCATTTCATGAATTGGGAACAAGCTCACAAGTAGCCACTCAAATCATAAAATTCCTTGATTCCAATTATAGAGAAACATTGTTGAGGAAAGGTGTTAATGATAGAACAACAATGGTGATGGAAACTGAAAGATTTTTAACAAAGAGGAATCTAATACAAATGCATGGCACTAAAAAGAAACGTGGAATCTTTTTCCAACAAATTTAAGAATTTAGTGAAAATGGGGTTACCTTCAGCCTGTGATAAATATGGAAAGTTATTGTCATATGAAAACTACAAAAAAAGTTTTTTCGTCATCATAGAAAAAGATGACAAGTTTCAGAATATGACCAATACTCTAAGAGGTCAAACCATTATTGACCTTCTCATAGATGACTTCTACCTTTTATGGCAGACAAAGAACTTATTCTCATATGCCCCTACATACGAAAAATACACTAAGTTGGATATTACATTCAGGCAAATGAAATCTTTCAGTTACTCTTCAGATGCGACTTGGAATCTTCTCCTCCAACTGTTGGCAGGGTGACTCATCAAAGAAGAAGAAAATTAGGAATTGACTCCTCCAGATGTCTTATTTCTAGGGAGTCAAATATTTTGTTGTATCTCAGTTTTCTAAAAGATAGGATCGAATAACCAGTTTTTGTTTCGACCTATCTTGTTTAAATGCTCATGAGAACTCAATGTAAAGAGATATTTTTTTGCCCAAGCTTAAGTTTTAATACAAATCTCTACAAGTTTTGAAGACTCAAACTTTTGTGTTTCAGATTATGTGATTTCTCTTTCTCTTTGTTACCTCCATGCTCTTAATTTCTTCTTAGATGTATCTACTTCCATGAATGTGATTACTTAGTACAACAAATACCATCATAACGTTGCAAAGGTACCACTAGAAGTTTCATATTTCTTCAAATATAGTGTGAGTATAAAAGAAGACATGTGCTTCTATTCCATTATTCCTTTTTTTTAATTAAAAAGAATTATTCTTTGTGTTCCAACTATATTATGGTTTAAAGATACATAAACATCACTTCTTCTTCATGAAAGTTAATTCATATTTATCAAAATATACATTACTCTAATTTTCAATTTGTTTTCTCTATATTATTGTTTCATTTTCTAAAGCTTTAATTATCTGAAACATAGAATGGTTTGCTTTCTCATCTTAAATCTTAAAATAAAGACTAAAGACACATGTCTAAATTAGCAACAAAAACACTATGTTTTAAGACACATCTTCTTAAAAATAAATCAATCAATCTAATGGATGCCTTAGCATAGATTCCTAACCAGAAACATCTCAAGGGTAACAACAGTCTATAGTGATAACCTCAATCTTGTTCATAATCAAACTGTGAAATGTGCTTTAATATCCAAAGATATTAATATTTCTAATTTTTTATATTTAAGGAATTTTACCTTTCTAATAACCTCTCAAATAACAGTCTTCCTCAACCCCAAAAACCCTCCCTTCCTTCTTCCATTAATTATCCATCCATGGTTATAAATTTATCATCTATTGATCTCGATCCTCCTTCCCTCCATATTCATGAAAAATGTTTTAATTTTGGCCTTGTCCCTCGGCATATCCCTTTGGAAGATATTATTTTCTCTATTGAACCCATAATGCATTACCTTCCCACACACAAAGTTGAAGAAATTAGGCAGGAGTGTGGAAGAATCCTTCATCTTTCCAAACCCCCTAAACTGAATCTAACTAAAGAAGAATCTCGGTCCATTTGTCGCCTTAATGATAACCCTGATATCATTATCTTAAAAGTTGACAAAGGTAATGCTACGATTATTATGAATACCTATGACTATGAATCTAAACTCCATGACCTTCTTTATTTTTCCTCGCATAAACCTTTTGATAAAAACCCAATTAATACGATAAGTATCATGATTACCAAAGCCATCAAATCTTCTTCCTTGGAGCCTAACATACAAAAATGTCTTATTCTTCATAACCCTCAAACCCCTAGGATCTATGGGAAACCTAAATTCATAAAAAATACAACCCCCCTAAGACCTATAGTAAGCGTCATAGGTGCTCCCACTCATGACCTCACTTGCTTTCTTGCTAACAAATCCTTCATCAGTAAAACTTTCTCCTTTATTAAAGATTCTTGCGATCTTATTAAAAAAACTCAAAATCTTCACCTTGATGAATTATGGTCAATTTTGATGTTGTTTATTTATTTAATAAAATTATTGTTCTGGAAGCCCTTGACTTGATCTCTAAACTGATCAACCCCAAAACTCTTAAATCTCATTTAAATTTGTCTCACTTCTACTTTCTTCACCTTTAAAGGGATTTGCTATGAACAAACTGAAGTTACAACCATAGGTGTCATGCAAGTGGGAATGTTCATTGGCACTAGATTATCCTTTTGTTTCAGTGAAATCGGCCCTGGAATGAGGCTAGGGCCTCATGGTCAAGTTGTTGGGCTTTGTGGGCTTGTGATGGGGTGTCACACCCATAAAAATGAATAAAATATTCTAATTAATTGTTGAGTTTAGAAGGGGTTCCTAAACTCACTCATTGGAATTGTGTATAAAGGAGAGATTATATTGTGTAGATCATGTGTGGAGACATGATGGAGATAGCATAAGTGAGTCTACACTTGTGCTAGGACGAGTGGTGATTTCAACAAAGGGAAATTCTGCTAGGGTGGAAAATATGGCCTAGGTTTGAGGACTCTTTATTTTCTAATCTTGGTAGTAAACATCACACTATACGTGTGGGAGAGAGAGGCAGCTATAGAAGGAAGAAAATCATACAAGTGCAGTGAGTCGTACGAAAGGGTTCATATAGGTTTTTGTGCATGTATGCAGGTTTCAATGGGAACAATCGCGTATGTACATAGGTTGCAGTGGGAACAGTTGCGTACATACGCAGGTTGCAGTGGTAATATTCATGTACATCTGTATAGAGCTTCCTAGGCAGGTGTAGGTCCGTACACGGCTTGTTACCCCCCCAACATGGCAATAAATAAGAAGATCATGTCTCAAGGCTCACAGGTAGAAGACATGGAGTGTCAAGAGCTAGATTGACTAGCACAGCCTCCCAGGGCCCCTCATATATTGACTTGAACCATTGGTCATCACCAGTAGCAGAGAAACATCCATTATATCTTCCTAGCCCCAAAGAACAACAAGTCTTGCTTCATGAGGTAATAAGTCCAATTTCATGGTAAGTGTCACTTTAATAATTGAATCATTTGAATATGTTGCAAAGACTCATTTCTTGATTACATAACGTTTGCTTGGAAATTATACCCTTTGCCTTATTTAACCTTGGTGGGTGTCATCACGTCCTAGTAAGTTGGTCACCCTCGGGAATGGGATGCTACTAGGGGGTTCCTTGAAGAGTCATCGTACCATACCCAATCATACTTATCACTTTTTGTACTTCTTCCATTTTGTCTCCTCATATTTTGAGTTTTAGGGCTTGTTGACCCAAGAAGGGCATGTACCTCATTTCATGGGAAGAAGGGGCCATAAGGCTCATAGGTGCCCTAGAAAAAACATCATGCATTAAATGCTTGCCCTAGGATCCCAAGAACAATGAAACGCTTCTCAAAAAATGAGGGACCCATAAAATAAATAACTAACTAATTAATCATGCAAACCAAGGTAGAGTCTTTGTGGGCTATACATTTCCTTTTAGTGCCCCTTATTGTCTTCAACTTGGAAAAGCATGTGAACCAAGGTAGAGCATATGTGGGCTATGTATTTCCTTTTAGTGCCCTGTTGATGGGTCTTAAATCCCTTTAGTTCAACAGTAGGAACCAAACCCGCCACCGAGGCCCAATTAGACTCTGCAGCGTTTAATAGTGGAATGGTTCTCCAGATCTTGCGATCCAGCCAATTAATCTATGGGCTTTATGTTTTCTTGTGAAGGTGTCTCCTTCAGTTTGGAATTCTCTTTTTGTATTTTCTCCTAGGTGGGATCGATATAATATGTAAGCTGATATAAACCAACTTGGCAACAACACAGGATTAAGTTTAACTACTAGAGAAGAGGTTGAGCTTGGGATAACCTGCTACTCAAGCATGCAGATGACAATTTTATAGCATAGGCCTAGTACTAATACGTTAACCATGTGAGCATCCAATTACTGTCTGAGATACTAATTATCAGAAAGAAAACACATATGCGATAAGATAATGGCAATCAAAATAATTCACCTACACTAATCATCCATCACATGATAACACAATGATTCATCTTCATCATTAAAGTAAAGAACAACAAAACATTGCACCAAATAACTTGACAATCGATTAAATAGCTCTTACTCATTACAGCATCATTCATTAAACTAGGAAATAGTTCTTCTCCACGTCCAATCACACATGCATTTGATGAAAATAACTTCATCTCTGGTCTAGAAGAACTTCTCTATTAACGGTAGCTCGGAAATAAATCTTGACAACCAAAAAGAAAGAGTTTCTTTCAAACCATCGACCCCTAACTAATTGATTGATGTTCTTATTTATAACATAAAATTCAACTGAAAATAATGACTAAGTGCAGATAAGTAAAGAAAAACTCACCACGTGTCATTCTCTCCAAACAGTTTTTCTAACACTCAACTCAAGATATCACTCGAAAATTTTCTCATATTCCGACCAACTAATGAACAGATCTTCGCAGGCATGGGCGCATGGAAATATGTGTTGTTCCATCAGAGCCACGTAAATTCTTCTGATCTCCACCACATGTGCCCGATACTTGACCAGACTAGTGTTTAACTATTGTAGCACAGTTTGAGCTCTGATCGGATGTTCCATAAATAATTGCACTTGTCTTGACGCTGCATCGGTCACGTTCTCTAGTTCTTCGGCCCATAATGAATCTTGCTTGGTGTGCGATTCGACTATGTTGCGCAAGTCGACGAAGTCGTCAGGTGTGCCTAAATCGGGGAGTCTGATATCCTTCATCACTTTGTTGATTTTACCCCAAAGGTTCTCGCATTTGGCCCACTCCTCTTGAATTTATCGATGTGGTTCCTGAGACATTTTATCTCAATACTCGATTGATCGCTTCATGCGATCAAGACTGCTTTTTCTCAACATCCAGATGTCATGTTCTTCTTTATCTCGGCCTTGTTAGACTGCATCAATGTATTCGATTCTCTCTACGGCTTGATGTGCCCTTTCATACCACCACTCCATATCCTTACACGCCGTGAGTGCCATGAGAGTGTCTTCTTGGAGCTCGGCTATATTCATAGTAAAAAGGTGTCGCTCGTTTGTAAACTTGTTGTAAGCCTCTTTGAACTCGCTTCTCGGGTATCCCGCGGCCCGAGTGGTGTCCTGATAATACTTAGCCAAGTGGCACAAATGTTCCAGTACTTTCAGGGCAGCAGCCAACTCTTTTTCATCCCTTTTAGCTCTGTCTAGGGTGGCATCTGAGTTCGCTCTCCCTACGCCGATAAGTTCAGATTTTCTGGCATTTTCTGTGTTTATCAACTCTTCCTTTGTAGTGGTGAGGATGGAGCGGTCCAATGTAATCCTCTTTTTCTTGGTGGTATGTTGGACAATAACTTTTCTCTTTCGATCATAAGAGATCACATATATATCGGCTACTTCTTCCACAGGTACATGAATCTGTTGATCACCCCATGTGAGTGTGTCTCCCAGAATTTTGGTGGTGTATATTTGTTCAAGATCGGGTTCTTGAACTTCCTCGTTGCACTCTAAAGGCCCGGCCTCTGCCTGTCACTTGTTGGGGATCTGAGTATCGAGTGAAATAAAGGCATCAAGAGTAGACTAGATACTTACTTGTGCATCAGCCATCGAAACGTCGATTTCCTTTTGTGGGGATCCTTCCTTTGGCTCATCTGGTTCTGACTTGTCCTTCGGATTGTCTACTCGGGTCTCCGATGCATCGGGATTTTCCATGTTGAGGCCACTCTCAGCTTATTTTTCCTTTTGTGGGACCTCCTGGGTTTGGACCCTGGGAGGAGAAGAAGTCTTCTCAGGTCCCTTTTCTTCTTGGACACGCACAGGGGTCCCGAGAGATACCTCTGGACTCTCATCATCATCATATATATTAATTATCTCGCGGAGGGGCTCTGATGCACTTGTTTCTATGGATACTCTGACTACATTACGATGCTTGTCGGTGATCCAGTTGGTGGCATTATGGATCCAGGGTCACCTGACCCATTGATGTTATCAAGGTTTTTGAAATCAGGGTCGCTTGGTCCCGCCGGGCTTTCTTCTCGGCTATCGATCAGAAGCCTTGGCATCCTAACAAGGTCTGGGTTATCCCACATCTGTTGGGCCTGTTGACACATGAGTGACCCTCTCTCCCACACATCCTAAGCCTCAGTGAAATTCCTATACTGTATAGGGGTTACCTAGGAAACCTTTGTTGTTTTGGTCGCTTCCTGGGGAGCTTCCACCGCTTCGACTGATTTGGATGCTATCCTTTCTCCTCTTGCCCTAAGGACCTCTTGATTTGAATGTTCTAGGATTGTTGCTTCCTCATCCAAAATCATGGCCTTGAACCAGGTTTCCTTGGGGTCAACCATCCTCAACATCACCTCATCCCAATCTTAAGCATTTTCGATGAAGATTTGATCTTCAAACCTGTCATGGGTGTATGGCCAGCAAGAAGATACTTGTGATGCGTTCTTTGGGACTAAACCTTTTGGGTCGTGCTTGCGAAAGTGGCCAGTCTGGAATCAGAACTCCAATTGATTCAACCCTTCATGTTTGGCTTGAGCAGTGTCTTTTACCATGTAGAAACCTATATGGAATCCATAAGGTATGAACGATTGCTTCGTATCTTTTACCAGAGTAGCATTATAACTTTGCAAGATGGTCTAGTTACAAATTTCTCCGATTACTAGTCGATCGAGGACATACACAGGTAACAGATGTGGTGCTCTGGTGGCTCCAAAAACCCTGATGTAGGTATCGCGCTCAGCCAGGTACCAGTGGCCAACTTTTGACATAATATTTTTGGCTGCATCCGATAGTCTTGGACACTCTTTCTTGAACAATAAATAATGAACATGTGCAAAAATTTGATCACAAATGAGAGGGTAGGATTTATTGTACCTGGTCTCCCACAAGATGTTGAAATATACATGGACTGGGAGTTTTGAGGTGTGCCATCTTAAGTTCATTCCGAAAAAGACATTTCTGGCACAGATGACATCCAATCGATAAGATTCCATGTAGAAAGATGGAGCCTCTCCTTCCTTTGGTGTCTGAGCTTGTGGTATGCAGGTGCTCAGCTTTTTGGAAATGATGGTGCCCTAGTTAAAACCTATTCTGAAAATGGATACAGTATAAGCTAAAGGCATCCAGGCCTCTGAAAACCTGGAGCAGTCTTTATCCCCATGCAATCGGCAGATGAGGGCCATGAGATAGATGTACAGTTCCATTAGGTTGGTCGTCAGGTACCAGCCGGAGGTCATATTGGTGAACTTTTTATCCTCTCTCCACCAGGAAGCCATCACCTTGTTGGTGTCATGTTTCTCATAGAAGTTTATAACAAAATCGATGTTCATCTGCTCCTCTGACTCTCTGAGCTTGTAGTAATTTTGGACCTCTATTGGAAGGAAAACCCTGAAACACTCATCATTGTCATCATTAATCAGACATATTTGAGGATCTTTGTGGTCAATAAGCCATTTCAAGAGTTCAATGCAGGGGGAAAATGGAGTTTTTCTTTCTACCATGTGAAGGTATGCCTTTCGGACATTCGGGAGGACTTCGTCGTTGAGCTTCCTTGTATCGGGGTCATTGTGCGGGGTATATTCGGGGAATTCCTCCTGCTTGATTTTCTTGAAAATCTCTTCCTAGCGTGAGAATATTGTCTTGGTCCCGAAGTTCACCTCTGTGTCTCCAAAGGCCGGAGGATGAGCGAAAACCTCCTTGGTGGATGTCTTGATGACAGGCACCGATTTTGGAGCAAAGTCCAATTGTTTTGTGACCACTCGTGAAGAGCTTTCTTCTACCTCTGGTTCCTTTAGCTTTGGTGCTCTCAGATATTTCCTGGTGGCAGGTTTCTTCGGAGGCATTGTCCCTGTAAATGAAAATGATCCTTTAGGCATGTGTACAGAATAACATTGGATGAAAACGTATGAAATGAAGCATAAAAAACCCATAGACAGGTACATACCTATAGCACTTGCTAACTTTTGTTTAATACTCACTGGACCTTGGAAGCTTTCCCCAGATTGCTCATCTCGCTCCTCTGGATGTTCCGAACTTCCTTGCACATAGAACAATCTCGTTTAAAAAAGACTCAAGAGGATTTAACGAGAGAGATCCTACCAACCGTATCAATCAATTAATTTGAGTGATGAGTGAGATTCAAAAGAACCTACTGACAAATCTATGCAAATAAATTCTATGTGGGTTGATGGTGGGGGCACGGAGGGTGATGTGTGGTATTGATAGGTTCAAACGGTCCTTTTGATTCACTCACAGATTAGCAACTAATGCGGGATTTTTGGAATTAATTAGTTCTTTAAACTTTTTGGATCCATCATATCTTAGAGCTAAAACGTCCCATCGCATCACTTTCTTAGTGGGCAGATCCGGAATCGACAATATCCTTGTGTATGTTCCCATTGGTATCCTCCTGAGAAACCTTTGACACCAATTGATTTCGTTGTACAATGTTGATGTGGAAGAATTGGTTCGGGATGCGACGTGGGTCTTGGGAGCTAGTAACGACTCAGGGGAGGACTGGATCGTACGTCTAATCACTTGGGAAATGACAGATGGCAGATGAGGATAGGCAGTTTGATCATGCACTTCAGTCGGAGTCAGCCTTTTTTGACAGGAGGCGGGTGTTTAAAATAAACCTGGGATTGTCGAGGTTGAAAGGTATCAGGTTCGGTGATCGAGGATTGACTTATCACATCCTTTACGGGCTATCCTTTTAAAAACTTGTCGATGCTAAAAGTTATTGGGGATCGGCCTTCAGAGATATTTCCATCGCGTAGTTCCCTTGTGGGTTATTGTCATTGAAATCTCCCGATATCGAAAAATTTTCGGAAGTCATCGATCGATGACATTATTTCATTCTTCGTTCGATGCTTACTCTTTTCACCTTTTACTGATGCCGAATTTCTTAAGCGTGTCGGGGAGAATTCTTGACTGTGGATTCTTTAATTAAGTGTTAGTCTTTTAAGTTATGTGTTTTCGCATACTCAAGCAAACTTTGAGAGACTCAAATGAGAAACAAAAGTGATAAGCAAAGGCATCATTTTTCATACTAAAGCTGAATCAGACAGTGCAAAAGATCAAGTGGTACCCCAAAAGTAAAATTTAACATAGGCTTTTTAGGGTGTGTTGAGTGCTCAACAAATGGCGACTTACTGGGCGAAAGCAAAATCTTTGTTCCTCCTTCATGTTCGGCTAATACGGAAGCTGATGGAGAATATTACTGGCTGTAAATCAGAGCTTCATTTACCCTTGCATTTGAAATTCTCTGGTTTATGCTTATGGGTCTGCCTATGGGGTGTTTAACCTTTATTCCTCCTTCATTTCTTGTAACCCTGACTCATGCCCTTTTTGACAAAAATCTAGTAAAGTATTCACTCGCATGAAGCCTTTAGATACCTTTAATCACTTGCTACGGTGTTGCTCCACTGCCAGCAAGCATCCATAGCCCCAACGGAGTCACCCCGACATCATGGACCTTTCTCCATTGCCAACGAGCATCCATAGCCCTTGAAGAGATATATTCATACCCTCTCTCACTGTTCACTCATTTGGTATAGTTAACTTTGATTTCGTCAGAATGCCCTGAGCAAGTGGGAGAGGATGACGTCTATTTAATTTGCAAAGTGAGATGGTTTAAGGTGAATCCTTTGCTAGATTTATCTTTGGGTTTCATGCGGTCCTTTTCAGCTTTCCAACTTTCCCGTAAGGTTTCACCAGACCACCAGGTAGACCTTTCTGCATTTCTCCAGAGTTTTTCATCTATGCGGGCCAGATACAGGACTCTTCAAAGAAACCATAGGTTCCTCGGTGCTTCCTTGTGTTGTATGTGAGCAATGAGTTAGGAACAGAGTTCGCTATGTCATATGATTTGAGGTCACCCATTGTCTTGCTAAACACAACCTTCAAAAATGCGGAAATCAAACAGCAAAAGAAAATAAAAAATAAAATTAATTCACAGTCAACCTAGCTAAAACAACTCATGAAATACGCATATAAAACATAAAACTGAAAAATGATTTTTTTTTTTTAATGGAAATATTGTTTTAGGGCTTGGTCGTTTACTGGGAGGGTGTCAGGTTCCCCCCTCGGATTATGTAACCGATAAGTACCTGCCCCAATATTCTCAGCCACCTGGAAAGGCCCGAGCCATAGATTTTGAAACTTAGAGTGTTTGCCTTTAGGCTCATTTTCTCTGTCACATTTTAGGACCAAGTCCCATACTTCAAAATCCTTCTCTTTAGCCTTATGCTTTTCAAACCATCTTTTAGCGATCTGTTGGTGGGCCATGAACTTTGATTTAGCGTTTTCCCTTTCTTCCTCTAGCATGATCAAAGTGTCAATTCTTTGTTGTATAACTGATGACGGTTTTCCTTCATAATCTTGGGCTAGTTGAAGATATGGGAGATAAAGCCCGTTCGGGAGAATGGATTCCTTCCTGTACACCAGAAAGTATGGGGAATTTCCTATGGCTTCCTTGGGTGTGACTCTATCGGCCCATAGAGAGTTATGGAGTTAATAATGCCAAATCATTTGGTTCTCTGCAGTCGTCTTCTTTAATATTCTCACTACGTTCTTATTGGTTTATTATGCCACCTCGTTGCCCTGTGGATAATAATTTGCAGAGTACCTAATTATGATTCCTTTGTCCAGAGCAAACTCTGTCAATAGTGTGGAAGAAAAATAAGCTGCATTATCAAAAACTAGGATAGAAGGGACCCCAAACCTCGTGATCAGTTTTTGTTCTATGAATTGGATTACCACCTTCTCATTTACATGGGTCAGAGGGATGGCCTCTGCCCATTTCGTGAAATAATCTATGGTGGTAAGTATATACTTATGTTGTTTTGAAGAACTGGGTGTAATTTCTCCTATGATATCTAACCCCCATTGTTGAAAAGGCCTAGAGACAGTCACTGGTTGGAGTGGGATTGTCGCTCTCTTCTCTCTCCCAGTGCTTATTTGACAGGTTTTGCAGTTTCTAGCGTAAGTGTGAGCGTCTTTAAGCAAGGTGGGCCAATAATAACCAGCTCTCAGTATCTTATGAGCGGTGGTATTTCCTACGAAATGTCCACCGGCAGGGCCATCATGGAGTTCCTTCAGAACTTTGTCTACAACTTCCCGTTCGAGACATCTTAAGAGTACCCCATCATAATTAACCCGGAAGAGTACCGAATTTATGAGGTGATATTGTGCAGATTTTAACCTGAGAGCTCTCCTTTCCCTAAGGTTGAGATTTTCTGGACAAGTCCTATGGTGTAGGAGATAAGTTAGTTTCTCATACCAAGACTCTAGCCCAAGGAAATGTATGAAATTTAACCACGCCATAATGCCATTTCATTCTCCCATCTGGAGTCTTCATTTACTTGGTCATGGGCTTTGGCCGCAAGTTTGCATAACCCTTGTCCTTTAACTAGTTGGGCAAGTTTTGTATCTAGATCAAACTCTTGAACTACTGCCATCCAGTTCCCTTTTCTTTCCCCCATCTTCTGTTGAGTAAACAAGGAGTGGATTGCAAGATGAGGTACGATTACTTTGGTATGGTTCTTGAGGATGTAAGATCTGAAATGTTTTACTGCCTTATAAACTACATAAGCATGTTTATCTATGGCAGGGTAATTTAGCTCAGCTCCTTGGAGGTTAGTTCTCATGAACAACACTGGGGCCTCGTTGTTGTCATCATCCTTCTAAGTCAATACCGTCGCTAACGATTGGTCGGAGGTGAAAGTATAGAGGAAGAAATGTCTGTTGAAATAGGGACTTCATAACACAGGGGCTTGAGATATAGTAGTTTTGATGTTGCTGAAAGCATCCTTCTGCTCATCATCCCATTTAAATTCGGCATCTTTATGAATCATCTTTTGTAAGGTTTTGATAGTGTTCGTGAAATCGGGAGTGAATTTCCTCACGAAATTGATTTGTCCGAAAAAAAGTTGCATAGCTTTCTTGTTGTGTGGAAACATGAGTTGAGCTATGGCCTTAATCATTTATGGGTCTATGGGAATACCTACTTGAGATATAATGTGGCCTAGCAGCTTACCTTCTTTGACGCCGAAAATATTTTTCTTAGGATTTAAGGATATACCGTATCTCCTACACCTTTTGAAAATCAGAGCTAAGTGTTGGATGTGCTCTTCTCTGTTCTTTGAATACATAGTTACATCGTTCAGATACACTACCACACACTTGTTGATTAGTCCTTGAAATGCTACATCCATATCCCTTTGGAAGGTCGCCCATGCGTAGATTAACCCAAAAGGCATGCGTTTATAAGCGAAGTTTCCCCTCTTGGTTCGGAAGGTAGTTTTCAAACGATCTTCCTCTAAAACCAAAACTTGGTTGTAACCTGAGAAACCGTCCAGTAGAGAGAAGATATCCAAACCAGACACGGTCTGCAGGAGTTGCTCCATTGGCGGGACTGCATAATTGTCCTTTTCTGAAGCTCTGTTGAGGTTCCTAAAATCTACACATAAGTGGATTTCTCCAAACTTTTTCCCCATAGGAACTAAATTTGCTACCCGAGTGGAATGTCTAACCTAGAAGATGATTTTGGCATCCAAAAGTTTCTTCAATTCCTGATACATGAGAGGTTCCAGGGATGGGTGATACTTTCAGAGATTTTGTTGGAATGGTTTCACTTCGGGTCTTAACAGGATAGTGTGTTGAATGATGTGGGTCTCATAAGTTTCCAGATCTCGATAGGACCATGCAAAGACATCTTGGTATTGTCTGAACAGTTTGAGGTAAGCCTTTCTTTCCTATTTAGATATAGTCTTGCCAAGATTCACATTCTTTGGGTTTTCCAG
Organism: Picea engelmannii; assembly: GCA_009831015.1. NCBI lineage: Eukaryota > Viridiplantae > Streptophyta > Pinopsida > Pinales > Pinaceae > Picea > Picea engelmannii. Next base: position 43,703 of record ML821884.1, read on the forward strand.
GGTTCCAAGATTTATAGTTTCATGTAGGGGACAAGAGCTACTGGTCTTTGCATTTTTAGGCCCCTTAAATCATTCCTTCAAGTCAAAAAGGTTTTCCAAATTAGCTATCCCTTTCAGGATTGTGTGAGACTTCGATTTATCAATAGGTTGACTTGTCCAAGGATCAGTTCCTATTGATTTCTACTGGAATACTTCATCGTCAATATCTAAGTCTTTGACATTATCTTGGTTAGTCAAAAAGTTGATGATCTTTTCATACCCTTCGTAGACTTTCCAATTAGAAATATTGTTGGGCACCGATGGTTTGTAGAGTAGTTCTACAGTGAATCGGGAGGCTTCATAGTCTTCTAGAGGTGACAGCATTGAAGCAGTTGTGTCTAGGGAATCAACAAGAATGTTCTTTGCTCTTGGGATCGTTGTAATATTGAAAGCTTTAAAATTCTCTATTAACCTACGCACTTCCTGTTGATAATTATTTAAGTGCAAGGAATTACAATGTATATTATTCCTTACTTGTCTAACGATAATCTTCGAGTCTCTGAAAACTGTCAATTCTTTGATGTTTAAGTCTATGGATTTCTTTAACCCTTATACTAGAGCTTCATACTCGGCGGTGTTATTTGTGCATTTGAATTCTAGTCTACAGGACAGGAAATGACGTTTTCCTTTTGGATCAATGAGGATGCACCCGGCACTGATCCTTCCTGTGATTTAGATCCATCAAAATATATGGTCCAAATCTGTGAGCTTAAGTTAACCGTCCCTTCCTTCTTATTACTTTATTTCCCTCCTATCTTTTGTCCAGCGATTTCCAACACGGGTTCTTGACAGAAGATGGTTTCCTCTATCGATTTTGGTGATTTCTCTTGAAAAACCATTTCGAAGTTCTAAGTGAGGGGGACATCAAATGGAAGAGGGGAGAAGTTCCTGAAATAGGAATTGCAAAAATAATTTCCTAGCACGGGGAAATCTGTGGATGAGGGTTCGTTCAGGGTTTCTAGATCAGTGACCGTATGTTTCAGGTATCTTTCCTATCGATTCTGATCAAATTCTTGTGTCCCTTTAGTGGTAGCCAAAGGTGTGTCGAGTCTGTGCTAAAGTACCCATTTAACTTCTCAGACCAATCTCGAATTAGTAATAACCCATAGGCCTATAGGATGTCTACTACAATGATGTCAATCACTTGCACAAACTTAGGATGTGTCGCTATCCTGATCATTACATATCTAAGTTCCCCCATGACCTTGACCTGGGTTATGTCTAGTTGTATTACATGTTTATCACTCTTGAGAGGGACGACATTTAATTTTTTGAAATAGACCAGGGCATCACGTTGGAAGATGCTCCTAAATCTCCCAAACAATTGTGGAGGTTCATGTTGAAGACTTCAAACGTTAAGAGAAACAGTGGGACAAAAGGTTTTCCCTTCTTATCTTCTGAGCAAGTATTCACTGTTGGATTATTTACTACATCTGTGGAAGTTAGATTTCTTTGTTGTTCATTGCTTGTCATGGGGTTTTCTACCAATTTCAAAGCTTGTAACATGAAATATTTTTGCTGGGGGATTCTACATATGTCCATGACCGATATATTAGCCTTCAATTTCTGCATATCTTCAACTATGTTGTACTCTAGTTATGGTGATTCTAGGGTATGGATGCTAATAGGGTTCTTACGGGGACAAAAAGGTGTTTTTCGGGTGATCAAGAGATGACCTTTCTCCTGACGTTTGAGTGGTTGTGGGATCCTTTGAGACAGGAGGACCTTTACTTCTAGTTTGCACAACCAAGACCTCTGCGGGTGGTTCTTGAACCTGAAATAGGTCATCGGAAGGCATAATTAGGTCAATCTCTTCCTGGTCAACAACATTCATAACCGAACTACTTGGTTGTTCGGTTAGGGAAACCTCATCTAAAAACCAGTTGGCCATCAAATTCATGGCATGCACCCATTGAGGGAAGTATCTTTCAGAGTGGTTTTCCTGGTGATAAGTACAGAAAGAATCAAATGCGACATTCCCTAGATCGATATTCAAATTAGTTGGGGGGAGGTTAGATTTCTTTGAACGATGGGTTTCTTTTAAAGAAAGGTTTATAGGGCCTTTAGCCTTGGTTTCCTTCCCCTGTGTTTCTCTTCATGTGTATGATCTCATTTGATCATTTCTTAACCATGCGTTGTAGATCTTTTATGTCTCCATTACCCTTGTCAAGAGTCTGTTCTGCTTGTTTCCTTGGCAGTCTAGTCAGAAGGATTCCTCTCCTAAGAGGAGGTTGAACTTCTTTCTTAACTAAAGAGACATGGCCTTCTTTACACCCTTTCATCTGGAATTCTATCGTTTTAGCTTCTTCAAAATTCTCAGCTAAGATTCGTTTGGAAGCCCTCTTCACAAACATGGAAATAGAAGTTGGGAGCGCATTAGCATATACTTCAATTTGCAACTCCTGAGTTGGTTTGGCTTCGAGCTGTAATTTGTTTAATATGGTTGTGAATCTTTGATTGAAATCTTTAACCTTCTCTTTTGAACTGATGGTGGTTGCGAACAGTTCATCCATTAGAGCTCCTGTAATGGTTTCTTCGGCAAATTTATCTAAAAAATCCTTTTGAAACTTTGTCCAGCTAGTTATGGATACCATAGGTAGGTTAAAATACCATGTGGATGTTGAGTTCTCAAAAGTGTAGGGGAACAGCCTAAAAACTATGTCTTCATGTTAGACGTTCATAAGTCTGATTGCTAGTATAAATTTCTTGATATGATCTTCAGGAAATCCTGAGGTTTCTCGGTCGAACTTAGGAAGTAACTTCACTGGATGTCGGGGAAGGTTATGGATTGGTCCTGGGAGGGCCAAAGCGTCTCTAACCAACCAGGGTTGATTATTCAGTGGCGGGTTTCCCCTTTCTTCATTATGGTCATTGTTTCCTTCCATATCTTCAGATTCTTAGTTAAACTCCTCCTCTTCCGAAAAATCATCTGGTTCAGAGACGTCATCGGTTGGCGTTTCAGGTATCAGATCAAGAGTTTCTTAGATTTTGGTGATTGTGAAATATATTAAGTATTCTACCATGTGCATGAAAACCTCATCAAGAGTATTAACCATTGGTCTGCTTTGTTATTTTTCTTGAGGAAGTATCAGAGATAAGGACAATGCGTCGATCTACCGGGCATATGCGCTTGTGATCCTTCTGAATTGATTTAATTCCTCGTGAGGAAGAGCGTAAGGTATGTCAGGGTGCAAAGGGTCTTCCTCGGGTTGGGGTGAGTTAGTCATTTCAGGAGTACTTGGCGTGTGTGGGTTGTCTTGGGAATGACTAGCCATGCATGTGGGCTATTTTGAATCTATATGCTATTTGAAATACTATGTGAAATATGTATTCAGCCATTCATTCTTTAGACCCTCCTTCTAGTGCCAATTTTGTTGATGGGTCGTAAATCCCTTTAGTTCAACAGTAGGAACCAAACCCGCCACCGAGGCCCAATTAGACTCTGCAACGTTTAATAGTGGAATGGTTCTCCAGATCTTGAGATCCGGCCAATTAATCAATGGGCTTTATGTTTTCTTGTGAAGGCATCTCCTTCAGTTTGGACTTTCTCTTTTTGTCGTTTCTCTTAGGTGGGACCGATATAAGATGTAAGTCGGTATAAACCAACTTGGCAACAACACAGGATTAAGTTTAACTATTGGAGAAGAGGTTGAGCTTGGGATAACCCGCTATTCAAGCATGCAGACAACAATTTTATACCACAGGCCTAGTACTAATACGTTAACCATGTGAGCATACAATTACTATCTGAGATACTAATTATCAGAAAGAAAACACATATGCGATAAGATAATGGAAAGCAAAATAATTCACCTACACTAATCATCCATCACATGATAACACAACAATTCATCTTCATCATTAAAGTAAAGAACAACAAAACATTGCACTGGATAACTTGACAATAGATTAAATAGCTCTTACTCATTACAACAACATGCATGAAAAAAGATAGGAAATAGTTCTTCTCCACGTAAAATCACACATGCATTTGATGAAAATAACTCTGTCTCTAGTCCAGAAGGGCGTCTCTATTAATGGTAGCTCGAAAATAATTCTTGACAACCAAAAAGAAAGAGTTTCTTGCAACAACCATCGCCCCTAACTAATTGGTCAATGTTCTTATTTAAAACATAAAATTCAACTGAAAATAATGGCTAAGTGCAGATAAGTAAAGAAAAACTCGCCATGTGGCGTTCTCTCCAAAAAAAATTCTAACAGTCAACTCAAGATATCACTCAAAAGGGTGAATTTTCTCATATTCCGACCAACTGATGAACAACTCTTTGTAGGCATGGGTGCATGGAAATCTGTGTTGTTTCATCAGAGCCACATAAATTCCTCTGATCTCCATCACATGTGCTCAATACTTGACTAGACTGGTGTTTAATTGTTGTAGCACAGTCTGAGCTCTGATCGGATGTTCCATAAATCATTGCACTTGTCCCAACGTTGCGTCAGTCACCTTCACTAGTTCTTCGACTATGTCGCGCAAGTCGACAAATTTGTTGAGTGTGTCGAACTTGGGGAGTCCGATATCCTTCATCGCTTTGTTGATTTTACCCCAACGTTTCTCTCATTTGGCCCACCGCTCTTGAATTTCACGATGTCGTTCCTGAGACATTTTAGCCCAATACTCGATTGATCGCTTCATGCGATCAAGACTTCTTTTTCTCAACTTCTGGATGACGTGTTCTTCTTTATCTCGACCTTGTTGGACTGCATCGATGTATTTGATTCTCTCTATGGCTTGTTGTACCATTTCATACCACTGCTCCATACCCTTGCACGTTGTGAGTGCCATGAGAGTGTCTTCTTGGAGCTCGGATATCTTCGCAGTAAAAAGGTTTCGCTCGTTTATAAACTTGTTGTAAGCCTCTTCGAACTCGCTTCTTAGGTATCCCACGGCCCGAGTGGTGTCCTGGTAATACTTAGCCAGGTGGCGCAAATGTTCCAGTTCTTTTAGGGCGGCAACCATCTCTTTTTCATCCCTCTTAACTCTGTCTAGGGTGGCGTCTGATATCACTCTCCCTACGTTGATAAGTTCGGATGTTCTGGTGTTTTATGTGTTTATCAACTCATCCTCTGTAATGGTGAGGATGGAGCGGTCCAATGTAATCCTCTTTTTCTTGGTGGTTCTCTGGACAATATCTTTTCTCTTTCGATCATAAGCGATCGCATATATATCGGCTACTTCGTCCACAGGTTCAGGAATATTATGATCACCCCATGTGAGTGTGTCTCCTAGACTTTCAGTGATGTATATTTGTTTAAGATCGGGTTCTTGAACTTCCTCGTTGCGCTCTTAAGGCCCTGCCTCTGCCTGTCACTTGTCGGGAATCTGAGTATCAAGTGAAATAGAGTCGTCGGGAGTAAACTCGATACTTACTTGTGCATCAACCGTTGAAATGTTGATTTCCTTTTGTGGGGATCCTTCCTTTGGCTCGTTCGGTTCTGAATTGTCCTCCGGATTGTTTGCTCGGGTCTCCGATGCATCAGGATTTTCCGTGTTGAGGCCACTCTCAACTTATTTTTCTTTTTGTGGGACCTCCTGGGTTTGGACCCCGGGAGGAGAAGAAGTCTTCACAAGTCCCTTTTCTTCTTGGACATGCATAGGGGTCTCGAGAGATACCTCTGGGATCTCATCATCATCATATATATTAATTATCTCGCGGATGGGGTCTAATGCACTTGTTTCTACATATACCCTGGCTACCTCTAGCTATGTTGCGATGCATGTCAATGATTTGGTCGGTGGCGTTATGGATTCAGGGTCACCTGACCCATTGATGTTATCAAGGTTTATGAAATCAGGGTCGCTTGTCCCCTTCGGGATTTCTTCTAGGGTATCGGTTGGAAGCCTGGTTGAGTTATCTCACATCCGATTCATCATCTGTTGGGCCTGTTGATACATGAGTGACCCTGTCTCCTGTGCATCCTAAGCCTCGGTGAAATTCCTATCCTATATCGGAGTTACTTGGGAAACCTATGTTGTTTCGGTGGCTTCCTGGGGAGCTTCCACTGCTTCAACTTATTCAGATGTTATCCTTTCTCCTCTAGCCCTAAGGACCTCTTGAGCCGAATGTTCCAAGATTGTTGCTTTCTCATTGAAACTCATGGCCTTGAACCGGGTTGCCTTGGGGTCAGCCATCCTCGCCATCACCTCATCCTAGTCTTGAGCATTTTCAGTGAAGATATCATCTTCAAACCTGTCATGGGCATATGGCCAATAGGAAGATACTTGTGATGCATGCTTCAGGACTAAACCTTTTGGTTCGTGCTTGCGAAAGCAGCCAATATGGAATCAGAACTCCAATTGATTCAACCCTTCCTGTTTTGCTTGAGCAATGTCTTTTACCATGTAGAAACCTATATGGAATGCATAAGGTATGAATGCTCGCTTCTTATCTTTTACCAGAGTAGCATTATAACCTTGCAGGATGATCTGGTAACAGACTTCTCCGATTACTAGTCAATCAGGGACATACACAGGTAACAGATGTGGTGCTCTCGTGGCTCCAAAAACCCTGATGTAGGTATCGCGCTCATCCAGGTACCAGTGGCCAACTTTTGATATAATCTTTTTGGTCGCATCCGACAGTCTTGGGCACTCTTTCTTGAACAGTAAAGAATGAACATGGGTGACAAATTGATCACAAATGAGAGAGTAAGATTTCTTGTACATGTTCTTCCACAAGATGTTGAAATATACATGGACCAGGAGTTCTGAGGTGTCCCAGCTTAAGTTCATTCCGGCAAAGACATTTATGGCACAGATGATGTCCAATAGATAAGATTCCATTTAGAAAGATGGAGTCTCTCCTTCCTTTGGTGTCTAAGCTTGTCGTATGCAGGTGCTCAGTTGTTTGGAAATGATGGCGCCCCAGTTAAAACCTATTATGAAAATGGCTACAGTATAAGATAAAGGCATCCAAGCCTCTGAAAAACTGGAGCAGTCTTTCTCCCCATGCAATTGTAAAAGAAGGGCCATTAGATAGATGTACAACTCCATTAGGTTGGTCGTCAGGTACCAGTTGGAGGTTTGATTAGTGAACTTTTTATCCTCTCTCCACCACGAATCCATCACCTTATTGGTGTCGTGTTTCTCATAGAAGTTTATAACAAAATCGGTGTTCAACCACTCCTCCAGCTCTCTGAGCTTGTAGTAATTTTGGACCTCTATTTGAAGGAAAACCCCGACACACTCGTCGTTGTCATCATTAATCATACATCTTTGAGTATTTATGTGGTCAATAAGCCATTTTAGGAGTTCAATGCAGGGGAAAACTGGAGTTTTTCTCGCTACCATGTGCAGGTATGCCTTTCAGACATTCAGGAGGACTTCGTCGTCGAGCTTCCTTGTATCGGGGTCATTGTGCGGGGTATATTCGGAGAATTCCTCCTGCTTGATTTTCTTGAAAAGCTCTTCCCAGCACGGGAATACTGTCTTGGTCCCGATGTTCACCTCTATGTCTCCAAAGGCTAGAGGCTAAGTGAAAACCTCCTTGGTGGATGTCTTGATGATGGGCACTGGTTTTGGAGCAAATTCCAGTTGTTTTGCGACCGTTGGTGAAGATCCTTCTCCTAGCTCTGGTTCCTTAATCTTTGGCGCTCTCGGAGATTTCATGGTGGTAGGTTTCTTCGGAGGCATTGTCCCTGTAACCGAAAATGATCCTTTAGGCATGTGTACAGGATAACATTGGATGAAAACGTATGAAATGAAGCATAAAACACCCATACACCAGTACATACCTGTAGCACTTGCTAACTATTGTTTAATACTCATTGGACCTTGGAATATTTCCCCGGATTGCTTGTCTCGCTCCTCTGGATGTTTCGAACTTCTTTGCACACAGAACAATCTCATTTAAAAAAGACTCAAGAGGATTTAACGGGAGAGATCCTACTAGTCGTATCAATCAATTAATTTGAGTGATGAGTGAGATTCAAAACAACCTACCGCCAAATCTCTGCAAATAAATTCCACGTGGGTTGAAGGCGGGGGCACGGAGGGTGATGCATGGTATTGATAGGTTCAAATGGTCCTTTTGATTCACACATGGATTAGCAACTAATGTGGGGTTTTGGGAATTAATTAATTCTTTAAATGTTTTGGATCCATCATATCTTAGAGCTAAAACGCCCCATCGCGTCACTTTCTTAGTGGGTAGATTGGAAATCATCGATATCCTAGTGTATGTTCCCATTGGTATCCTCCTGAGAAACCTTCGACGCCGACTGATTTCGTCGTACAGTGTTGACATGGCAGAACTGGTTTGGGATCCGACATGGGTCTTGGGAGCTAGTAACGACTCAGGGGAGAACTGGATCGTACATCTAATCACTTCGACAATGACAGATGGTGGATGAAGACAGGTGGTTTGATCATGCACTTTAGTCAAAGTCGACCTTTTTTTACAGGAGGCAGGTGTTTAAAATAAACCTAGGATTTTCGAGGCCAAAAGGTATCGGGGGTTGGCGATCGGGGATTGACTTATCATGTCCTCTACAGGATATCCTTCTAAAAACTCCCCGATGTCAAAAGTTATCGGGGATCGACCTTCAGAGATATTTCCATCACGTAGTTCCCTTGTGGGTTATCGTCCTTGAAATCTCCCGACACCGAAAACATTTCGGAAGTCGATGATCGACAACATTATTTCATTCTTAGTTCAACGCTTATTCTTTTCACCTTTTACCGATGCCGAATTTCTTAAGTGCGTCGGGGAGAAGTCTTGACTATTGATTCTTTAATTAAGTGTTAGTCTTTTAAGTTATGTGTTTTCGCATGCTCAAGCAAACTTTTAGAGACTCAAATGAGAAACGAAAGTGATAAGCAAAGGCAACATTTTTCATACTGAATTAAATCAGACTGTGCAAAATATCAAGTGGTACCCCAAAAGTAAAATTTAACATAGGATTTTTAGGGTGTGTTGAGTGCTCAACATTCCCCTTATTGTCTTCAACTTGGAAACACGTGCAAAATAAATGGCTAAGAAAGGGCTTGGAAAAATATGCTTTAAAAACAAAAAGAGGAAAAGGATGTGGCTAGCCCTCAACAAAGGCACCCATAAATGAGACAATGTGAGCCCTTGTATGTCATGAAACCCCATATCCAGAAGCCTTACCCCACTCCACCTCATACTCACACATGACTTAGATAGGTTTCCCTTGGGAAACATCTTTGAGTTTGGTATTGAATGACCCAAAAGGATGCCTTGACAACCCTCCCACACCTAAATTTGACAAAGTGTATAAGGCCTTTGAGCATTTATTTAGTTTGAAAAGGGGGGTTTGATGTGCATGTTTGGGTGGTTCCATAATTATATGTGTCTTACTTTGAATGATTATTGTGACTTATGGACCCTTGGAGGGCACATATGTTTATTTTTATAGGACCTTTCCTGGTGTTTAGGTATTCATGAGGAGATAATTGTGTTCAGACCTTCATGAGGGATTTGGAGCCCAAGGATGGATGTTATACCCCACGTTCAGGGCAACCTTGAGATGATCATTTGTACCTTGAAGGAGGAGGTGGCACTTTGGCATGGCTAGGAGATTAGTTCCCACTTCTTTCCACTTGAATGTTAGCCTTTGGAAGCTTAGATATCACCCACCTAGCCCATGACGTCACTATGGAGAGGACTAGGGTTTGATGGTGACACCTTCATGGAAGAGGGATATGATGTGATACTTTGGCATGTGTGGTGTTAGAGCTCTATAAACTTCGTTCGACTGAGAAAATGAATGACAGAGGCAATCTACAAACCAAATTTGAGGTCGGAAACTAGCCTTTCCGACTTGGAGAGGGCTCTATCTAAGACTTTGTCTCTGTACTGGTTATGGATTTAAATTGTCAGCTATATTTAACACTTTCATACAATATTTATGGTTCTATTGGCGAAAGAAAGCGAGACTTTGGGTTATGGAATCAATTTAAGAAAATGATAGAAACAAATGACTTAGTGACTAAACTTAAGAGTATAAAGGTTAAGTATGCAACAGTCTTTCAGTTAAAAATCGTTGTGTGTGGCGAGAGAAAAAGACATGAAGAAACTCGGAGCACCATTGGGGATGAATTCAGAGTTCACTTAGAAGAAACACAGTCGTCTAAATGGCACAAATCTATAGCACCGCGCGGTGAATTCTAGATTCGAATAACGTTTCAATTTAGACAAAATATAGATATGGATATAAAGAACACAGGAAAGCACATACGCAAAGAGAGATTACAATACATCAAAATGATACTATTAGAATCTTTTGGTCAAAATTTCAGGACCTTTGCATTAAGTTTCAATCGAGCTTGAAAGCTACATTCAATAATCATTGTCTACACTATTTTGCCAATCAAGCCCCTTTGCATCCAAATGACCCCCTTATATAAAAAAATAATGCCACGTTTGGTTGTTAGGGTCAAACTACCACCTCCTAGAATCATGGATCCAATTTCTTTGAAAGAGAACAATAACTTCAACGGATTTACTAAAAATAGGAAACCTGATTTTGCCAAATCATAATTGTAAACAAAATATTCTTTACAATCATTGATCACGATAAAAATTCGACCATATGGTTGTGATAAGTCATCATGTGCATTGTTGGACACTCTGTCACCCCTGCACAACAAGTCTTCTACGCAACAGTAACCTACAACAAAAACGCAGCGGATTACGCAACAAACTAGGAAAATAGGCATTAAATATGACATCATATATCACTAATAAAAAACTATTTTCCAAAACTGAGAGGGGTTTTTGTAGATAAGCTTGTTATAAAGAAAACCCTCTCTGTATTTCATGAAATTTACCTTCAGTTGGTCGGAATATGTGTCCTAAAAGCATGTCTCAAACAAGAAATCATGAAAACTGAAAAATAGGGCTCAAAGATTCGTTCGAATCTCCCAATAAGTGACATATTTTTCAAATATGAGAGAGGTTTTTATTATTTGGTTTGTCCTCGACAAAAACCTCTCGGGGATTTTCAAAATTCCTCTACAGTTGGTCATAAATTGATCTTGAAGTTTACCACTAAACTAATCATTTACGCAGCGCGCCCTGTAGTCTGTGCGCAGGAAAATCCTTTACGCGACAACATCCTCTGTGCGATGAAATATTTTTCGCAACAACATCCTCTACACGATGGCATCCTCTACACAAAAACATCCTTCGCACGACAACATCCTCTGTGCGATGACATATTTTGCGTGACGACGTCCTCTGCGCGACAACATCCTCTCCGCGACATCATCCTCTACGTGTCAGCATATTTTGCGCAACAACATCCTCTACACAAAAACATCCTCTAAGCGACGACAGATTTTGTGCAACGATATCCTCTGCGCGATGACATATTTTGTGTGACAACATCCTCTGGGCGACGATATCTTTTGTGCGACGACATCTTATGCACGACAACATCCTCTGTGGGACAACATCTTTTGCATGACGACATCCTCTACGCGGAAGCACCCTCTTCGCGACAGCATCCTCTACGCGACGACATCTTTTGTGCGACAACATCCTCTGTGCGACAACATCTTTTGCGCGATAGCATCCTCTACGCGATGACATCTTCTGTGCGACAACATCCTCTACGCAACGACATATTTTGCGCGACAACATCCTCTGCGTGACGACATATTTTGTGCGACAACATCCTCTGCGCAATGACATCTTCTATGCGACAACATCTTTTGCCCGAAAAATGAAAGCAGCAAAAGCCTTTGCACAACAAACTTGCACAACAAGTATTCTTTTGAAGTTTGCAACAATACTGATGACATGGGGTGTCATGATTGTTCCTTTTCTAACCTTATGAAAGGTGGTGGTGAACCATAATACCTTTTGACATGATAGTCACCCTAACCTATGACTCATCTAGGAATTCCTTGAGTTTCCCAAGATCATGTCATGACTTTGAAAACTTTGGACAAACCTCTAACTCTAGCTATGAAAATCATGGTGCTAACAACTGGCTCCAAAGGGGATGTTATCCTCCTAGTGAGGTAGAAAATAACTCCTAGACCCTATGCCTATCCATTGGGATGTTCCTGAAGCATTGAAAACTCTGCTCTGACCCGTCACTTGTATCCGCTGAAAACCCAAAACTGCGTATGCTCTAAACTGAAATCTGAAACTAAGCTGAAAATGAAAACAACATATTGATAAAAGAAATGCTCGAAGTACCAAGCTTATTCACACTCCTATCTACCATATTTTTCTTTAGCATAAATGTCGAATCAAGTGATCTCACACTTCCAATGAAGCCAGTCAAGCAAATGGCTTCTTGACTGCAACTTGCTTTCAGATCCTCCGAATAGAAAAAAGAACTCAGTGAATGATAACTCAAACTGCAAACCCAATTTTATCCCTGCTTTCTTGAACAACACGTTCTCCATCTTCTTTGATGATTTCAACCTACTGGCAAAAGTGTCCTCGAAAACATGTAAGAATACCCTTTTTTTGAAAATCAACAAAAAGACAAGGATCTCTTTCATCTGGTTGACCCTTCTCAAATGGAAATGCAGCAACAAGATCACCCTTCACATCATCCACAACAGGGACAGGTTTTATGTACTCTTGGAAATATTTAGATGAAAAAACAATCTTATATGTTTGAGAAAAATCTGAAAATGCTCCTTCATGTTCTTGAACGAGAAAAAACAATCTTATATGTTTGAGAAAAATCTGAAAATGCTCCTTCATGTTCTTGAACGAGAATGYCATCTTGGCTTTTTAAAATTTATGAATATGTCAAATCAAGAGATGTGAAATCATGAATATATTCTGCAACATCCAGAAGATCTAAAACAGCCTGYTCTTCTTCRGTATTTCCTTGTAACTTTGGGTAGCTATCCTCATTAATGGTTTTACTTCCTAGATTTTCTGCACATACAATTTCAAAASCYTGATTTTCACCAATTTCTTCATGATACAAATCTTTAGAAAATGAATGAGCTGCAAAACTATTTGAATGATTCTCCTCATACTTTTGACTGTAATAAGGCTGCCAAGGCTGTGAATTTTCATTAATTTCATGGGATATAACTTGATTGTCAACATTATGATGTAGATTTGTTTCATTTTCAAGCAAAGAAGAAGCTAATGTTTGCTCAGAATGATATTGTGTACCAAGACAACTAGTCTCTACTAGTTATTCCTGATGAGAAGATAGTTCATAAAGGGCATCTTTAATTTCATAATACATTAAGTCTTCTTCATCAATATCAATCCCCTTGTGTTGAATAAGATTGTCAAAATTTCCACAGAAGTTTTCAATCAAAACTAAAGATGGGTAACTTTTCTTATAATTCACACAAAATACTGAATAGAAATCTTCAAGGGAAAATAGACTAGAATATGGCAATCCTTCATACCAGGATTGTGCCTCTCCTTCTAAGGTTTCCATAAACATCTTCATCAAGCAGTCTTCATGCCATTTAACCCCTAGCCTATGTATGTGCATGTGAAATTTTACCAAATGAAAGGCGGCATCATCTCCATCTTGATCTTTGAACTTTGGCAAATAAGTTTGCCAATCTACACAAGGCATGCGATTTGGAAAACCAGGAATGTGAGAACAATTCATGGGGGAATACTTGTAGATATTGAACTCATCTTTGGATAGTGGTGTTGCCAATGATTATTTGAAAGCTAGATTCCGCATTGAGAGTGGAGTTGCCAGTGAAACTTTAAATTTTTGGATTCTTCTACCAGTGGAATCACCGTCAAACTGATTTTTTTATGTGTGGAGTTGTCAAAGCAAGAATACAGCCAATATGTGCCTAAGTGTCTGCTTCTCTCAAACCTCATAACTCAACCATATCATACTTTCCTAGGGAAAATTTTCAATTTCGTCCCTGGAAACGGCGCCAGAATGTTAGTGCTCTGTAAACTTTGTTCGGTTGAGAAAACGAATGACAGAGGCAACCTACAAACCAACTTTGAGGCCGGAAACTAACCTTTCCGACCTGGAGAGGACTCTCTCTGAGACTTCGTCTCTGTAAAGGTTATGGATTTAAACTCTCAGCTAGATTTAACAATTTCGTACAATATTTCTGGTTCTATTGACGAAAGAAAGAAAGACCTTGGGCTATGGAGTCAATTTAAGAAAATGATAGAAACAAATGATTTGGTGACTAAACTTGAGAGGATAAAGGCTAAGTAAGCAACAGTCTTTCAGTTAAAAATTGTTGTGTGTGGCGAGTGAAAAACACATGAAGAAACCATTGGGGATGAATTCAGAGTTCACTTAGATGAAACACAGTCGTCTAAATGGCACAAATCTAGAGCACTGCACAGTGAATTCTAGATTCGAATAACGTTCTAATTTAGACAAAATATAGATATGGATATAAAGAACACATGAAAGCACGTACGTAAAGAGACATTACAATACATCAAACTACTACCATTAGAATCTTTTCGTCAAAGTTTCAGGGCCTTTGCATTAAGTTTCAATCGAGCTCGAAAGCTACATTCAATAATCATTGTCTACACTATTTTGCCAATCAACTCCCTTTACATCCAAATGACCCCCTTATATAGAAAACTAATGCCACATTTGGTTGTTAGGTTCTAACTACCACCTCCTAGAATCATGGATCTGGTTTCTTTGAAAGAGAACAATAACTTCAATGAATTTACTAAAAATAGGAAACTCGACTTTGCCAAATCATAATCGTAACCGAAATATTCTTTACAATCATTGATCGTGATGAAAATTCGACCATATGGTTGTGATAAGTCATCATGTGCATTTTTGGACACTCTGTCACCCTTGCACAGCAAGTCTGCTACGCAACAGTAACCTACAGCAAAAACGCAACAGATTGCGTAGCAAACTGGGAAAATAGGAGTTAAATATGACATCATATCTCACGAATAAAAAACGTTTTTCCAAAAATGAGAGAGGTTTTTGTATATAGGCTCGTTATAAATAAAAAAATCTCTCGGTTTCATGAAATTTATCTTCCTCTGGCCGAAATACGTGTCGCAAAAACATGTCTCAAACGGGAAATCATGAAAACTGAAAAATAGGGCTCAAAGATTCATTTGAATCTCCCAATAAGTGACATTTTTCAAATCTAAGAGATGTTTTGATTACTTGGTTTGTCCTTGACAAACACCTCTCGGGGATTTTCAAAATTCCTCTCCAATTGGTCAGAAACTGATCTTGAAGTTTACCACTAAACCAGTCATTTATGCAGCGTGTCGTGTAGTCTATGCGCGGGAAAATCCTCTGCGCGACAACATCCTCTACGTGACAGCATCCTCTGCGCGATGACATATTTTGTGTGACATCATCCTTTGTGCGACGACATCCTCTATGCGACAACATCCTCTGCACGACAACATCCTATGCAAGACGACATCTTTTGTGTGACAACATCCTCTACACTACAGCATCCTCTGTATGACAACATCTTCTACACGATGACATATTTTGCGTGACAACATCCTCTGCGTGACGACATCTTATGTGCGACAACATCTTTTGAGCGACGACATCTTTTGGGAGACATCATCCTCTGTGCGACAGCATCCTCTACGCGACAGCATATTTTGTGCGACAACATCCTTTGCGCGACAACATCCTCTACGCGACAACATCCTCTGCGCGACGACATCCTCTGTGCAATGACATCCTCTGCGTGACATCATCCTCTGTGCGACGACATCTTCTGCACGACAACATCCTCTATGCGATGACATCTTTTGCATGACAGCATCCTCTACGTGAAAACATCCTTTGTGCGATGACATCTTTTGCGTGACATCATCCTCTGCGCAACGACATCTTCTGCGTGACAACATCTTCTGCTCAACAAATGAAAGCAACAAAATCCTTTGCGCAACGAACTTGCACAACGAGTATTCTTTTGAAGTTTGCAACGATACTGATGACATGGGGTGTCATGATTGTTCCTTTTCTAACCTTATGAAAGGTGGTGATGAACCCTAATACCTTTTGACATGATATTCACCCTAAGCTATGACTCATCTAGGAATTCCTTTATTTTCCCAAGATCGTGTCATGACTTTGAAAACTTTGGACAAACCTCTAACTCTAGCTATGAAAATCATGGTGCTAACATGTGGCATGGTTATTGGCCTTTGGAGGCCCAATGTTCCACTAAGAAGCCTCAAAGTCACCTTCTTTGAGCTAAACGTCATCCTAAAGAGGGATGATGTCACCCTTTAGGATTTTATTTTATGCAAAATTAATTAATTTTGTAAAATAAAAGGATGATAGAGGGGGTCCGCCCTCTTATAATTTTGTGTATACAATTAAAGTGGACAAATAAGTAAGCCTCTTGACATTTCATTTTTATCATAACTTTCCTCTCACAAGAGGACTAGATCTGGAATTTTTGCCCTCTTGGGAAATATTGGCTCTTTTACCTCATGCACTATCTCTTGGAGGACACGTTTTTTACTTCTCTTGGATCATTTTTGGTGGAAAATTATGCAACTAGGGTTTGTTCTTTATCATTCTTGGTGAATTAAGTAAAATCTGCAATTTCATTTCATGCATTAAATGTTTATGGAAAATTCTACTTGTTCATATTAAAGATTATGATATTGCTTGCTTAAAAATCTAGGAGAGGAGCATAAGGTGTTTCCTCCTCTCGATCATTCCACCTATTTAATTGTTAAGAGAATATTGTCTAGAATAGGGTCCTAAAGCCCTAAAATGCTAGCACTTTAGGAGTCTTGTTCTAGAAACTTGTTGCTATATATTTCAAGAGTCAAAGGAAGAAGGAGAATTCGCTAGAGCCCAAAAGAACTTGTTCTCTAGCAAAATTCGTCTTTTGATACTTGAAGCTTGAGGCCCTAAGGCACTAGCACCTCAAACTTCATCTCATAATCCTTAGGAAATTATTATCATCATTATTAATCCAAGTTATATTGTTGTTGTAAATGACTCCATAGCCCCAAAAGGCACCAGTTTACTCTCTCTCTCTCTCTCTCTCTCTCTCTCTCTCGTGAAGGATTTGATCAGACCAACTCTCGAACTTTACTCTCTAAGGATTTTACTAATGTTTTATAACCATATCTTAGCTTAATCTACTAATTGTCTTGTTGTTGTTACAAATCCTTGCTACAACCATCCTGTTGGCAATGGAAGTCACTCCTGGATTGCTAGCAGGAGCAGAGCCCGACGCCCATCAGTTTTATGTCACGGTTATTCATAGATGGGTGATCGAATGGCGGGAAACTCAAAACAATAGCATTCCAACTCTGAAACTAGGCCAGGTATGCATGAGCAAGTGAGGTCTTGCGTAAACTTCAGACAGTGAGCTGTAGTAAAGGGTGAACAGGTGGAAGACTTGTACAAGGGAAAAGCGGAGGTCTGTTATAAACAACAGGTTTTTAATAGACTAAGGAAGAAGACGTCCAAATGCGATATCATCTTACATTCAAACGCAAAGCCAGAGAATGCAGCAATGCAACAATAAATCTTTTATCACAATAGAACTGCAACAATTCGCGCGAGTCAGTCGATCACGAACTCTCTTAGCATGAGACGAAAATTAGATGGAGTAAGAAGAACTGTCTGTCATAAAACAAGAAATCTCATATACAGATGCGTAAGCTGAAAGCCAGAATAGTTGTTAGAACATTACAGTAGGGAGCTCTGCTCAACCATCGATACTTACAAAATACAAAGGCTGAGTTTATATACTCAGGAAAATTCTCCTCACAGAGGCGTGCCTCAGTCACCCAAGGCTGGGTGTCCCTTCAATCAAACTCGTACTGATATCTTTCTTTAAATGCCACCTTAACTACACATGGCTCTTGTAAGGAGGGTAGC
>ML821885.1:0-14322 GCA_009831015.1 Picea engelmannii
GGCAAAGTTAATAATATATATGATTCAATTTTGTGTACTTAACATGATATACACTCGAGAATTTTTTCCCTTTATTGGTTTTGTGTAAGCATTGGTAAGTCTCTTTATGGGTTGGCAAATCATCTCGATACTTAAAAATAATTTTGCGCAATAGAGGTTAGAGGTTTTTATAACACATGTTATTTAAAATTTAAAAAAATTTAAAGTAAGTGGGTGCAATAAGTTTATAGGTTTTGGTTAGTGTTAGAGTTGAGTTCAATTTTAATAATTTTAAGATTTGTTTTCTAAACTAAATTGTAATGGATATTTTTTTCCTCAAGTTGAATCAAAACATTGAAAGGAGAAAACAATAATTGACAAACCCATTTTTCTCTTAGATGGAGTCATGACTCAATTCTAAGCAATACGAGAACCAAAGCTCATGCATAACATAAGCAATTAACACATGTTGTTTGAAGTTGCAAACTACAATTCTTGTTATTATTTTTGGGAGATATAGACACATAGATTCTCAACTAGTTTCTACAAAGGCAGAAGATGCTAAGATTTATCCACTAATCTTGTGATTTTCCTTTATATGTTCACATTATAGCTATGGATGCCTTTTTCTTCACAAAGAATTTTGACCTTTTAGGAGAATCCATATACAATATAGAGATATGAAATGTATATCAATTTGCATGACTTAGTGATACAATTTGCATGTTGTAAGCATCTCCACTAATCTTGTCTTGTGATTTTCCTTCCTCTACGCACATCACAGATATGGATTCCTTTTTCTTCACAAATTCTCTTGATTTTTTAGGAGAATCCTTATACATTACAGAGATATGAAATGTATATCAATTTGCACGACTTAGTGATACAATTTGCAAGTTGGAAGGATTGGAAAATGAGTATAGTTGGGAAAATGGAATATAAGTATTGATAATATACAATTTGCAAGTTGGAAGGATTGGAAAATGAGTGTAGTTGGGAAAATGGAATATAAGTATTGATAATATACAATTTGCAAGTTGGAAGGATTGGAAAATGAGTGTAGTTGGGAAAATGGAATATAAGTATTGATAATGATCCCAAAAAAGTAATAATGAGTAATATAAATAAATGAATAGGTAGGTGCTTGAATAGTTGAACTTCTCTATCTCGATTCTAGAAGAGCTCACCATTCCTCTTTATACACTCGAATAACCACTGCAAAAGCTCCCACTAAACCCAAGTTTATCACAGACCCAAGATAAACTTGATCTATCAAGACCGAGCCAAACCCTCAACAACAAAGGCATCCCTCTGAAGCAAAAAACGAGCTCTGATACCACATGTAAGTTTTAAACCTGTGAATTAAAGCAATGCATATCGATTCTTAAGCAAAACAAAATTTAATCAATGGCTCATACACATAGTACACAAAGATTTATATCGGAAACCCTCAACTGGGGAAAACCTCTCTTATATTCATTATATTGAATTTCACCATTCACCATACAATATATACAATGTTTTTAGGTATTCCGTAGATACCAAAACCCTAATCCCTTAATCTGGGATTAATTTAGAAAATTGGTAAAAATAGGAAAATTCGCTAAAACTAGCAAAAACCACCCAAAAGAAAATTTTGGGCACTTCCCCCAACCCCATAGGCCACGGGCTACCGCTCGGTGCTAAATGCTACACGTAACCAGGGAGGGCCATACCTTCCCCCCCCTAGGACCCCCCTTAGGAAGCGCCTGACGCACACGACACAAAGGGCACTACTAGAGGGATCATTAGACGCAGTTGTCGAATCTAACATGCCCACACACACACGTGCAAAGAATATAACACATACCCAACACTCTGATTACCTTTATGAGACAATGTTGCCTCATCTCCTCTTAGAAAAAAATATGAGTTATGTCCTCCTTCACTGACCTTTAAGACAACTTCAAATGACTGTCCATCATTTGTAAAACCTGCAACCATACACAAATTATCAGATTTTAAAATATAAGACTCTCTAGCCCCATTTGAGGCCTTTGTGATCAAATCCTTATGTTGATCTGAACTTGTCCAATAGTTCATGGGACTCTCATCTAATCGCTCATCAACATCCTTATCTCCACATTCTCTAAGGACTGATCCTTGCTCTAGTTCACAATAGTGAACTCCCATTCCATACACAACTACTCTGAGTTCTTTCTTCAATCTAGCGCACAACCTCTGCTTCAACTTCACTTGCAATCTATGCCATTTCACCTTCTTCTTCTTCAATATCCAACTATATCTCTGGTCTTCTTCATATCTCTGTAGCAACTCCATTAGTACACTAAGATGTACTCTTATTTTAGCCATTTCTCTCTCAAATTCTTCATCGGTTATTCTCTTTATGCTAACCTCTTTAGCATTTTTCTTCCTTTGGTTGTGGCTTATTCCTAAACCTTTTTCATGACTATCAATAATCATCTCCATCTCTTTCCTTGTGAACTTCTCTTGTTCACTGTGAGTTTGATCAAGCCTCTCCTATGTAACAAGCCTCAATACTTGCTACGCAATACTCTATCAAGCCTTCCTCTTGAGCTTGACCTCCTGATATCGTTATGGTTCTCTCTTCTAGAACCTTATGAGCACTCCTCTGCTCCTCTCTAGCTTCTGCACCTGGTCACATTCTTATGATAACTTCTATTGTTCTCCTTACTTCCAATACTCAGTTGTAAGTGTTTAAAACATCCCTTGTTGCAAGGTTCTTTTTGCCACAAGCTTCCTCACTTGAGAGCTTTGCTTGCTCCCTCTTCCTCTATCACAACTTCAATAGCTGTAATGGTTGCTATCATATCCTATCTCCCTCCCGTTGCTACCTCCTAGCCTTCCTCTACATAAGATCCTTTGTTCTCTACTTCCAAACTCAAATATTCATTCCTTGAAGGATCTTTGCTCTTTTTGTCTTTGTATCATTTGTCCTTGTCATATCCAAACCTGCAATTTATGAATATCTGGTCGGGATTGTCTTCTATGATTATTGGAACGAGTAGGAATGAACCTGTCAAGACTTCCAATGAGCACAATTGCGCTATGATCCCACAAATTGATGACCTCAATAGGCCAATTTCTAGGTAACAAAGTCTCTGTACAAAAATCTATGACAATTGCAACACTATGTACTTGCTCTTCCTACAACTCTTTGGCTAACACATTCAATCAATACCCAAGATGTTTTATCACAAAGAATTTCATTGTCTCTCTCTATAATATAAAAAATTGTAATCATAAATTCATTAGAGCTCACATTTAATCCATTCAATCTGGGATTAAACTCCTCAGAGTCCCTTTCTTGGAATTGGAGCAAAATGATGACCACTTTCCCACTTTTTCAGAGTTCTGAAATATTATGCTTGCACCTCCAACGCCCTTGCTACCCAAATTTCTTCTTTCTGGTACTGAAATCATTGATCAATTAGGTTATGGGTTCCCCTTTCTATGCATAGTCCAATAATTTCTAAATAAGAATAGAAGTGCTTACTATAAGTGCTCTTGAACCCAATCGGTGCTAAACTTCTTTATAACCACCACACAACCAAGCATTAAGTCCACGGGCAATGAATGGTAATGGTACTCATTTCTTTAATCAAGGGACCAAGGGTCATAACCTTGGTCTAAACTGACATTATTTTACTACTTATCGATGATGTTTTTTAACTTATAACACATATGGGGGGGTCAAGTAATGGTTTCTAAACCCACACAAAGGCTCGAAGTGCATCCTCCTTTTAACACATGTATAAAGTTGGTTAACATTTACCACTTTCGAGGGGTTACTTTATGATAACCCTCACACCCTTTTTATAGAGAGATCTGACTTCGACCATTGAAAAATTCTTTGGATGGACAGTTTGATTTATCTTCGACCTTTGAATATTCAAAACTTCGTTGTGGATTTCGATTTGCAGCTCCGATTTAATCTCTCGGTAGATAAACGATCATGATCTCTCCATGCTATTTTGATACTTGGATCATCGTTGATCCTTTCAATGATCAATGATGGATCATTACCTTTGTCGAACACATCATTCTCCATGGAATTCAAAATAGGCCAATGGTCACGACTTGATCTAATGACTATTGTTCCTCATGCTTCTAAAGAGATTCAATCTTTGATCTTAAAGGAATTTGAACTCTGTTATGACCTGAAACTCTGACGTACTGTATCACAATTCAACTTGAGATATTCCTCGGTCTATGAATGTATTAACTTAATACAAATTCCAATTGTTCCATGGTTTCACTCTGATGTGAGAGTTCTACTATTATTTATCCTAAGATCCTGCACGAAAAAACTCAAAAGGGTTCCTCTCAACCTGACAGAGAATCTATCACTCTGTTGATGATCATAAACTCAATCAATTATCACAATGTCCACGAAATTATGACATCAAACCAAGTACACAGGAGAATGCCAAATTAATTGTCTTGTATTAATTCAAATTCTATACATAAACTTGCATAAGGCCTCTTTACCTATCCTGACCTGATTTACAATATGTTTGGCTTCTTGGGTAGTGTTGGCCCTTGACCAAGTTTTGGGAGATACTTGGTCATGATTGACCATTTTTGGGACTTTGAAAGCATGTCGAAGATGGAGTGTCAGACGAAGCGGAGATTGCGGAATCTCGACCCACTTTTGGGTTTTTTTGGGATAATGTAACGGGAATGGGATGTCGGCCCATGGGTTTTGCCCATGTGTAGGCCTATTTTGTATGTATAAATAAGTAATCTAGGCGATGCAAGAAGTAGTACATCTATGTGATGGTAAATATTGCTATGTGCAAGTGATCTATGTGATTGAGTAGGCTCTATGCATACTGTTGAACTTGCAGTGTTAAGTGCAAGTCGTTGTAAGGAGCTGTGGAAGGCTTTGTGCTGTAACACAAGGAAGAAGGATCTAGTGAGTTGCGTAGATCTTCTATCCTATGCGAAGAAGGTTTTTGGTGGCTTTGTGTTGTAACTGATTGAAGACACTAATAAAGAAGAAGAGTTGGTGGATGTAGCCCTAGGGTGGGGGTGAACCACGTAAATCTGTGTGTTATGCTTTGTGCTTCGACTTGATGTGTCTATCCCTTCTTTTGCTAAGTGCTTTGATATATTTAGATAGATGTACATGTTCTTTGTTCTTCTTAGAGGTGTGTGAATGTTAGATCTGACATGAATGACGATGCTTAGTGCCGATCTACCGGATCTGATCTGTTTTACTGTTGCTAAGTGTTGAACTACCTTAGATCTAAGTAAATGTTGCGATGCTCTGTGCTATCTGTGAAGTATAATAAGGGTTGAATATTGACGAATGATCGATGCTAAGTTCTCTGTAAGAGATATAATCACAGATCGTGTCCCAGCTAAGGTTGCAGACACCTGAGTCTTGCAACCACCCCTGCCTCTACCTCGGGTGAGACTTCATCTACTTTGTAGGTGTTGCTGAAAGGGACGATAGTTAGGGTTTTGTTGGTGCGCTGTTGTAGCGTTGAACCCCGGGTCTGCCCCTGTGCCAACAAGTAGACTTTCCCTTCTCACACACTCTTCTCCTGTCCAAACCCCTATCTCTCTCTCTCTCTTTTAATGCCCTTAGGCTTACACATATAAAAAAATGTATCTGAACTATAGATCAGTTTCAGATCCTAATTACACTTCTTAAAATATAAAATCTATCCCTAGGATCTCTCAGGTACACAAAATCCTCAAGAGATCTCTATAATCATTCTAAGATATATCTTAATCTCACAACTCTCAAGATCTTCTTATCAAGAGCAGATTTAGTACATTTTAAATAAAATCTCAACTCAACTAATCCAATCCTTCTAGAATTCGAATAAAACATATACTTAACAAAAAATTAAATTAGGGAACCAACTCCCTTGGCAAACTCAACACCACCTAGGCCTAGTCAACAAGTAAACTTTTGGAGGCAGAATGCTGCTACATCACCGTTGAATCCTACTTGAATTTAGAGCACACACTCATACCAAAGAAAATATTAGGTAGAATGTGAGCTAGATAAATGAGGCTACCAACAAGCTTCCTATAAAGAGTAGCATTGACTTTTGGAGAATTCCACTCCTTAGTCAGCTTTACTCTCTAACTTGTAAGGTGTAGCACATGGTTTATAATCTTCCATTTTGAACCTCTGAAATAGATTCAATACATATTTAGGTTGAGAAAAAAGATATCATCATCCATTTGTAAGATCTGGATGCCCATAAAGAAATGCAATAGACCGACGCCAGTCATTTCAAAGGTATCTACTAATTGATTCTTCAATCCCAAGATTAAAGAAACACTACTTCCAATAATGATTAAATCATCAACGTATATGCAACAATAAAAGTATCACCATTTACATGTAAAACATACATACTATGATTTGATTCACAACATTTAAAACCAAGATTAAGAAAGAGTCGAATAATGTTTGCATACCTTGTTGTGGTGGCTTGTTTGAAATCATAGAAGAATTTATTCAATTGAGATACAAGACTACCATCCTTCTCAAATCCCAGGGGTTCCTTCATATAAATCTCCTCAATGAGATCACCACGTAAGAAAGCACTCTTGTCATCCATTTGATGTACCTCTCAACCAAAACAAGCAATAAGTGAAAGAATCAATTGAACAGAGTTCATCTTTGCAACAGGGACAAAGGATTCAGTGTAGTCGATACCTTCTTTCTAAGAAAATCCCTTTTCTACCAAGTGAGACTTATGCCTTTCAAAAACACCTTTAGATGTGAATTTGGCATTGTAAACCCATGTAAATTTCACCACATTCTTCTCTTGCAGTGACATAACTAAATCCCAAGTTTTATTCTTCGTCTAGAAATGATACTAGTCAACCACAACATTCTCCCATTCAGGTAGACCATGTGCATCTACATATGTATTAGGATCACATGCCTCTAGCACACATGCCATTAGAGCAACACTACTACATTGTTTCTGACCTTTAGTTTTTCTTCAGACATTTATATCTCCTGCATCAACACCAACAACTTTAATCATCTTAATTGACCATCTCGGAAGATAAATGTCCCTTGTAGAGGGAGTTCCTACAACAATATCACCATTAGTCGAATGATCCGACATTTCAAAATTTGTGGTTAATTATGCTTTGGAAGGTCAACTACATGTCAATTTTGGTACATGAGTCGATTGTCTAGTTAAAAAACTTGTAGTGTAGTAACCAAACGATCTAGAAGCCTTCAAAAATTCCAGTGGATCATTGATCAATGAGCCAGAGAGAGAGTTCAACAGAGTAACACCTAAGTTACACTCATCAAAGACAACATCTCTCTTGAAAATAATTCTAATTTTACTAGATTAGATAACATCTAGGCTTTCAACTCTTCAAAGTAACCCATCATAATTGATTGTTTTAAGCTTTCATAGTTGCCATAATTATTCATTTTTTCTTTTAGATTTAGAAGTACGTTGTGGATATTGAACTTTCGATGTTTTAAGTAGATTCTCTACTCATCTTCAGGGAAAGAATATAGGTAAAGCAATATATGGCATGGCTCTTTGCATCCAACTTATTTCTCTTGTTATCTAGAATATGAGCCCATGCTATGCATCCAAACCCAACATAATACAAACATGTCTATTTGCATCCAACTTCTTTCTCTTGTCATCTAGAATATGAGTCGATGATATGCATCAAAACATTCTAAGATGTTCAACTGAGGATTCTCATCCACTCCATTTCTAAAGAAAATCCATATCATATACAACTTTGGTTAAAATCATGTTTAGAAAGTAATTTGAGTAGTAGACAACTTATGCCCAAAACTTAGTGTTTATGGGTTTGAATGCCTAGGTTTCAACAATAGGGATTAAACCCAATGGAGAGGCCCAATTAGACTCTCCCTTGTTTGGTGTGGAATAATCCTTCAGATTTATGGCCCAATAGCCTTTCAATGGACTTTACTGTGTATTTTCTTTTTAGATTTTTATATGGATTATCAAGCCAAAAAAAGTGCAATTGTTATTTATTAAGAGTGAAGTGAAAAACTTCTCAAAGTTAATTGTCTTTACAACAATGGAAAAATAATTGTAACTCATTTAATCCTAATAAATAATTCTATAGGAAATATTTTCTTTAACAAGAAAACTTTCTAGGAAAGAAAGATCTAACACTGAAAGAATATTTTACTAATCTGAGCAATGGAAAGAGAAATAGTTAATTATTTAATTCCTTATAACTAATTATATTGGAAACTATTGAGCTAGCATACTATAACTTTCCAGAAAACAAAAACTTGAAACTACACACAAAAAAATTGTACAAAGTTTTTTGCTAAAGAAAATATATTGAAAGAAACCTATAAATTGCACCAAGATAATTTGCATATAATCAAAAAGATCCTAAAGGACACGATGCAAAGAATTAGATAGCAGAGTAATCCATTGTGTTGACTTGCACCGATGATTTCCTTCAAGTAA
The DNA here is from genome assembly GCA_009831015.1 of Picea engelmannii. Classification (NCBI taxonomy): domain Eukaryota; kingdom Viridiplantae; phylum Streptophyta; class Pinopsida; order Pinales; family Pinaceae; genus Picea; species Picea engelmannii. The sequence continues at coordinate 8,463 of ML821885.1, forward strand.
ATGTGTCCTTATCCAAAGAAATGGTTTCTTAATTAATAACAATAGGAGAAGTAATTTTGATACAATATGTTTCACAAAATGTACCTTATGGAGCGAAAATCCAGTACAACTCATTGAATTATAATATTTATACAAATTCAAAAACTGGTTATGGCAACCACTTTTGACCCAACCCTAAGGTGAACTTGAGGTTGAGTCTCTAACTACTTCTTGGTCATATTTTCCCCATTTAATAAAATTTCGTTACATAATTCGGTGTGGGGAAAATATGTTTTTTTAGGAGATCTCAAAATAGAAAGTTCTCTATTAAACCTTTTAATGTACTTTTCTATTTTTTGAAATGTACATTTGAGTTGTGTAGCCTTCCTAACATCATATGTAAGATATTTTTGGAGGTGCACTTTATCTAAAGTTATTATACCTCAAACCTCATGTTTGTTTTGTTGAAATATTTCCCTAAGTTTCTTCCTAACTTGGTACGCTGAGTTGAAATTTTATGTTGGTCCAAGGGAACGTAGCTTGCATTGTGTAGGCCTGTCTTCAATAAAATCCCAAATTTGGATGCAAGTTAGCGACTCTTCCTTTATCTGTTTTTGGAATTCACGAGATATTCTTCCCCAGTAATTTGTATCTTGTTCAATCTCATGTAATTCAGATTTACTTAGCATTATTATATGGTGATCCTCTTCTCCTCTGTTTTTTTTGGATTTGTTTGATAAAATCCACCTGAACTTGGATTTTTCCTTTCTATTTGTTCCAAATAAGGTTTTATTTATAAAAAATTGACAATTGTAAACTCAACTCCTAGACTTGAAATGCTTTGGAGTAGAACTATTTTTTGATCTGGGCATTGGTTTGAACTTCCTCCACAACTTGCTCAACAAAATTGAACACTAATCCTTGTGCAATTTTTTAATAGTTCACTTGATTCTACAATAGAGAGACCTTCTTCTCTATATTTTGGATGTTTGTTGCCTCTTATTTATCTTTATCAATGGTTGCATGAGAAATAGGCAATCCAATAGACAATAGATCAATTAGCCTAGCCGTCTTCCTATCAATAACCTTCTCTTTAGTAGTACATAGAACAATATTATCCAAATCAATCTTCTTTCTCTTTTGTGTTTGCTTAATATTGTCTTGTCTTCTTTTATTATAAGCAATGAGTTTAAGATCAATCACTTCCTCCAATATATTCGCTATATGATGATCACCCAAATATAGTATATTTTCCATGCTACTAGGTGTGATGACTTGTTCCATTGCACCCTCCTTGCCCTTATATGTACCCGGTTTTGGAATTACCAAGGCTTCCATTGTTAGATCTATAAAACCACTGGGAGGAGGTGTAATTTGTTGTTGTGTTTGTTGAGCTTATTGTTCTTGAGTTTGATCAGGGAGTTGTTTCTCTTTTGTATTATATGTATTTCTTGTAGGCCGCTCTCCTTGATCTTTCTCTAAATTTGCTAAATATGATTTTTCTCAATCAAGCATGTCTTGCTTTGCCTTTTTCTTAGATTCCTATTCCTGTTTGACCTTTTCAAATGCTTCAAGCTCTTCCTTTTCTTGTATTTCAGTTTCTTCTTTTTTCCTTTTCTCTTCTTCTTTCATGATTCTTTTTGCTTCGTCCTTTAGTTTTTGTTCTTGTTCATGTTTTCTTTCTTAGCTCCAACAATTAATATTCCTCTTTTTTTTCTCTCTTCTTCTTCTTTTTTAGATTTCATTCTTAATTCTTCCTCATGTCCAAGTATATCTTCTTCATCCTTATTCTTCTCTTCATCTTCCCTTTTGATAATTATTTTTTCCTTAGCTATCTACTACTTTATTCTTTCCATCTAATCATCAGAGGACATGTTGTGGAAAGTAGCAAAATCTTTTGATTTAAGCCTTAGTTGCACCTCCTACTAAGTGCCATCATTTTCATAAGGGAGTTCATCATCCCACTGTTCATGTGCATATGGTGATGTGATGGAAACCATTACATTGTGTTTGGCCACCAATCCCAAGTGTTCATGCCTCTTGAATTGACCATGTGGGAACCTATATTCCCACATAACATTAGCTTATTGCCTTGCTTGCTTGGAATTTAGTAGACCATAATAACTAATGTATATATTGTATGTAATAAACGTTTTATTTCTTGCATCCTTTGCTAATGAAGCATTGAATCCTTGTAAAATTGTTTGATAGGTATTCTCTTCCAAGATTAGGTTATTTGGGACATATTTGGTAGGAGATGGGGAGGAGAAATCACTCCATAGATTATTAGGTAGGTATAATCCCCTTGTAAGTACCAATTTACAATACTCTTGAGAAACCTCATGGCTTCCCTGCTTAACCTGGGACATTCCTTGAAAAATATTAGTTTGTATAGGGTCATAAGGAAAAAGTCACATAATTAAGCATAATTTTTCTTGTACTTATTATCCCACATTATTTGATAATAAACATGCACACGTTATTCTAAGATATGCCAACTCCAATTTAATCCCGGGAAAATATTAGTGGCACAAATAACTACCATTAGATACAAAACCATATAAAATGTGGTTAAAACCCTAGCTTTGGATATAGATCTTTGTGCTCTATCTATGGCTCTGTGTTAGTGAATGAGACAATATAGTAGCCCAATTAAACACACATCTAGTAGTGATAATAATGTATACCAATGGTACCTAATCATCCTTGAAATGAATGCAATTTTTCTCTCCATATAGTATGCATATGAGAGCCATTACACAAATATACGGGTCTGTTAACCATCTGTTTTACCAAAGAACCTCTTGTCCTCTTCCCAACAACTTGTGAGGATGTTTTTAATGTCATGTTCCATGTGGAATTGCTCCACAAAACCAATAATCATGTGTTTCTCTAGCTTATGCAACCTATACTATTTCTCAAGCTTAGAGGCTTGATATGAGCCAATACTTATTCCCTCATCATTAAAGATTGTTCTAGTATTTACATTAGTATGTGTAATAATCCATTCTACTACTTTTGAGCAAGGAATTATGGGAGTCCTTGCTCCAACATAGTGAAGATGTGACCTCCTAATGTTGATGAACACCATGTCATCAACATTCCTAATGTTTGGGTCACTAGGAGGAATCACATTAGGGTAGTCCCCCTCCCTAATACTTTTGTATATTCCTCCCCAACCTGGAAAGGGGATTTGAGGGCTAATTTGGGTTTATGTATCTTTAAATGTTGGTTCACATCACTACTAGATATTGAAAAAATTACAACGACTACTTGCGACGAAAGTACTCTTTCGTCGGAAAATTCAAGACAAAAAGTTCAATTTTTCAATTTTGATCTAAATCCACCCCGTATTCGTCACTCTATCGACGAAACCAAACTTTCATCTGTTTTGCAACGATAATCAAGATGGCGGACTATTGTCTCTATTTCAACAAACTTGTGTTTTCGTTGCAAGAGCGACGCTCACTATTGTGTCTACTGACAGTTACACTTTTTGATACTATCCATATTGACTGTTATACATTTTAACAAATTCTAAATTGATATAGTCAACGTTCATCGCAAGAGCGACGAATTGACTGTTATAACCGTTCCCATCTTCGACAAAGTGACCTAAATATAACAATATTTATTTGATATATTTAGGTCACTGTCGTCGCAATTGCGATGAACGTGACCTAAATTGACCTATAAATATTTGATGATTTAAAGATGTTGCAACAATCTTGCTATAACAACGACGGTTCCGAAAGGGTATTTTTGTGCGGAAGTTGTGCGGAAGAATGTCGCAAAATATAGTTAGAGGTGGGGAAAAAAGTGAAGTGGGTGAAAAGGGTGATGGTAGATGTTATTTCCCTTGCAAAAAATGTTGCCTCATACGTCCCATAAGAATTTTAATAGCAACAACTACAAGACATTGTAGGAAATATGGGCAAATTGATGGTGGATCGAATGAATATTGTCCCATGGTAATTAGCTATATATTCATTATCTGTTTTTATTTTGTCAAATTTATATAAAATTATATATATGTATATATATTGTTTGAATGTTTGTTATAGTATACACTAATTTTGCATGATTGTTTGTAATTATAAAGTTAGAGTTGCTCTCTAACTTTCCGCAGGATATTGCACCAAGTATTAGTATAAATGATGTTGTACAAGCTGAGGAACATCATAACCAAGCAAATGAGGATCTCATGGAAGAATATGATGGGACAAATCAAGTTAATGATCCCATGGAAGAAGATGATGGGACAACTCAAATGATCCAATATTTGTTTTCGCAGCCAGATGAGGATGGGGACAATGCTGGTATTTATGATGAACCTCTATTAGAAAAGGCAAATAAACGACTTTATGAAGGATCAAGAGAAAATATTCTCTCCGCTACACTATTGCTAGTGAACTTAAAGGTTATGAATAATTTGTCGAACACTTGTATGACACAGATCCTAAGGTATGTAATATGTTTAATCTCATATTATACATAAATGTTGATTTTTTTCTATTTGTTTTTAGTGTTAATTAATGTGTAAAATAAAAATGCAATTTTTACGATTAATATTCTTACATTAACTAGTTATTTGTTATGTTGTGGATTGTTAGGTGAATTTTTGTTACCATCGTCAAATATTTTACCTCGCACATGTCGAGGTTTGCATGCCATTATGAAAGACATTGGAATGGATTACCAAACTATAGATGCATGTCCTAATGGCCATATTATATATTATGGACAACATGCTTTGAAAATAGAATGTCCGCAATGTCTTATCAGTAGATATCGAACAGATCAAGTAACAAAAAGGGTGCCTCGAAAGGTTCTTCGTCATATTCCCATAATTCCACGTTTGCAGCGATTGTTCAGGTGTGAAAGCATAGCACAATTTATGGATTACCATGCACGTAATAGAAGTGGAGATGGTGTTCTTCGAATGCCTGCTGATGGTTCTGCATTTAGGGAAATTGAGGAAAAATGGGCAGATTTCAAAGATGAACATTGTAATGTTAGGATTTCATTGGAAGCTGACGGTGTTAATGCATTCAAAGAGCTTAGGTCTATTTACTCAGTTTGGGCTATTTTTGTTATCAAAAATAGCATTCCTCCTTGGATGTCAATAAATAGGGAGCACATAATGTTGACAATGATTGTTCCAGGTATTTGTTTACATTAATTTTTTGAATGTAACATTTTCATTTGTTTCAATTTTTGCATAATATCTTTTGTTTATTTATTTACTTATATATATTACATGATATCATTCCTATAGTAATTATGTGTAATTTCAAGCAATTAGGTAAGTACCAGGTTAAATATATGAATGTATATATCGAGCCTCTTACCGATGAGCTACTAAAGTTATGGGCTGGCATCATAATGTATGACATATGCAAAACAATCGGGGAGAAGAAATTTAAATTCCATGGAATAATTTTATGGAAAATTCATGATGCCCCTGGACTAACACTTTCTTGTGGTATGTAGCATTCTAATATTGCTCTTTAATACTATATAATTTTTTAATGTTATCATGGTACATGCTTAATTTTTAAATAATCTCATCCTATAATTGACATTAATCCATTTGTTACAGGTCTTCAAACAAATCGTAAATTTTCATGTCTAGTTTGTGGCCCTAAGATGAAGTATCGTCATTCAAAAAGTTTAGGAAAGATGGTGTTTGCTGAGTATAGGCACCTTCTTCCTAAGAACCATAGGTATCGTACTATTGAAAAATATCTTTTCAATGGGAAAGAAGAGTTTGGTTTAAAACCACGAAGAATGACACCTCACCTATGGAGGTTGGAATATAATAGAAATCGTCAAGGTACTCAATTTCATAATGTATCATAGATCATGTAATGTTTTGAAT
>ML821885.1:19537-43382 GCA_009831015.1 Picea engelmannii
TAAAAAGAGGAGAGGATGTATTTGAATCATGTTTTCTTAAAAAGAGGAGAGGATGGATTTTTGAATCGTGTTTTCTTTTGGTCCAATGAAGGGGGGCATGAATAGGAACCTAGATCATGTAAATGAATGTTGTATCTTACTTTCAAATCCTTCTGTGGCATTCCTCTTATGAAACAAGGATTTGTATCATTTTTTCTTTATTACATTGTTATTTTCAGTGTTTTACGCACAACATATATTCACAACAGGTGGGTTCATAATTAAAAACCCCCCTTTATGAATGAATTACGTGATAAGTTCTTGGTCAACAAGGTGAAGCCCCCGTGATCCTTATGAGTATTCAATATGTGTATGGTGGTATCTATAATCATAAAAATTTACTATGTTAGAAATGATGACATTTGATTCAATGTTGTATAGGTGTACTAAGTGAACTATGACATTTGTATGGTATTTTTAAAATTTGGGTTATTTTGCAGTACTGCACACATAGTAATCTATCAAGAAATTATTTCTTTGCTTAAAACCTTTTACTCCTTCCCATAACTAGTTTTCATCGAAGTTGAATTTCTTGCATTTCATTTTCCTCTTGCATGGTTTAAAGAGTTGAGTCAAAACTCCATCAGTTTCATGACCACTCCTTTGAGTAACAATAGCCTAAAATCAAGCGCTAATTAAAATTTATCTAGCAACTTTTCTAGGGCTCTTCAAACCCATCTTAGCTTAGGTGTAGAGCTTTGGAATAGGATTGTGAGAATAACTTTCCAAATATGCTAAACAAACATAAAGCCTTGAGTTAGGGAGTGAAATCCAACTTCTATATCACTGACTTTGGGAAGCCCTTCTAACACAAGGGTCAATCACGAGGTTGCATTGGGGCCCTCAGAGTAATCAACCCTGCTTTGTTGGTCTTTGTGTCGACTGTCGACTATCCCCCCTCTACTTTGGTATAGTAGGTGGTACCATAGAGGCCATAATCTTTTAGACTTCCTACACAAGGTGACAACACAAGGAAGGTGGTGTTGTACCTGGGATCGACATTGGATAGACTCACTCGGACTCCTTGGAGGGTTGCCCACTTCTCGGTGAGGTAACTTGCACCAGAGTGTTAGTTCATTAAGCAAGTTGTCAACGTAACTTTCCCACCCACTGAAACTCAACCCCTTCGCGCATCGATTCTACAATGTTGGATTCCATCACCAACTAGCGCTTCTTTGTGAGAAGGTTTGTTTGCATGCTTGACTCCTAGATTAATTAGCGTGTGTTGTTTTTTCTCCTTAGTTGGACTTAGGATTGAGTTTGTGTCCAATGGCATCAGTTTCAGGTTAATTCCTCATTTGATCAATACAAAATATGGATACAATTAAAATAAAAGGTAATAAAGAGGTAACAAATAGCTCATATCTAACTTACGTCTTATAATTCTCTAACATTGTTATTTACACTTAGTGCAACAAACACCAAATGGAATGGTTTACACAAGGTCAATGGAGAATGTTATTGGAAAATTCAAAATATTATCATAAACCCACATCTCACATATTTGTACATGCACCATAGATTCACAATCTTTCATGAAGAGGTCCGAGAGTGATCCAAATGTTGCATTGCTTCTTACTGAGCAAAGAACTAGTTTTCGAAATCGATGACAAAAACAGCTTCCGAGGGGTTGGAATCAAGAGTGAGGAGTGCTCTAGCTAAAATCCTATGCCAAGAATCCAACAGAGACGACGGTTCCTCAATCTGAGTCTCATTTTTCATTTTATGCCCAGTTGCAAGTCACATCCCAAACCATTTCAGGGACTCTTGGCCAATTCCCGCTCAGGGCATAAAAGACTAACAGAGCAACATTTTTGAGTTCTGTGAGATGATGCAAGCTTGTCTAGGCATGGAATAAGTGACCAAATTATCCATCCACTCCCGAGGCATGGTTTCATAAATTTCCCCCTAAATCCAAATGTTGAATTGCTTCTTATTGAGCAAAGCACTAGTTATCGAAATCGATGAAAAAAACAACTTCCAAGGGGTTGGAACCGGGAGTGAGGGGTGCTCTAGCTGAAATCCTATGCCAGGAATCCATCAGAGTTGATGTTCCTCAATCTGAGTCTCGGTTTTCATTTTATGCCCAGTTGCAAGTCACATCCCAAACCATTTCGGGGACTCTTGACCAATTCCTCCTCCGAGCATAAAAGCCTAATGGAGCAACATTTTTGAGCTCCATGAGATTCTGCAAGATTTTTTAGGCATGGAATAGGTGACCACATTGTCCATCCGCTCCTAAGGCATGGTTTCATAAATTGGACCCCTAAATCCAAATGTTGCATTGCTTCTTACTGAGCAAAACACTTCGCATCCCAAACCATTTCGGGGAATCTTGGCCAATTCCCGCTTAGGGCATAAAAGACTAATGGAACAACATTTTTGAGTTCCATGAGATGATGCAAGATTGTTTAGGCATGGACTAGGTGACTATATTCTATATACTCCCGAGGCACGGTTTTGTAAATTGGCCCCTAAATCCAAATGTTGCATTGCTTCTTACTGAGAAAAGCACTAGTTATCGAAATCGATGAAAAAAACTACTTCCGAGGGGTTGGAATTGAGAGTGAGGGGTGATCTAGCTGAAATCCTATGCCAGGAATCCATTAGATTCGACGGTTCCTCAATCCGAGTCTCGATTTTCTTTTTATGCCCAGTTGCAAGTTGCATCCCAAACCATTTCGGGGACTCTTGACAATTCCTCCTTCGGGCATAAAAGCTTAACGGAGCAACATTTTTGAGCTCCATGAGATTCTACATTATTTTTTAGGCATGGAATAGGTGACCACATTGTCCATCTGCTCCCGAGGCATGATTTTGTAAATTGGACCCCTAAATCCAAATGTTGCATTGCTTCTTACTGAGCAAAGCACTAGTTATCGAAATCGATGAAAAAAACAACTTCTGAGGGGTTGGAACCGGGAGTGAGGGGTGCTTTAGCTAAAATCCTATGCCAGGAATCCAACAAAGATGACGGTTCCTCAATCCGAGTCTCTATTTTTTTTTATGCCCAGTTGCAAATCGCATCCCAAACCATTTTCGGGGACTCTTGGCCAAATCCTGCTCAGGGCATAAAAGAATAACGGAGCAACATTTTTGAGTTCCGTGAGATGCGACAATATTTTTTAGGCATGGACTAGGTGACAAAATTATCCATCCGCTCCCGAGGCATGGTTTCATAAATTGGCCCCTAAATCAAAATGTTGCATTGCTTCTTACTGAGCAAAGCACTAGTTATCGAAATCGATGAAAAAAAATACTTCCGAGGGGTTGGAACCGGGAGTGAGTGGTGCTCTAGCTGAAATCCTATGCCAGGAATCCATTGGATTCTACGGTTCTTCAATCCGAGTCTTGGTTTTCATTTTATGCCTAGTTGCAAGTCGCATCCCAAACCATTTCGGGGACTCTTGGCAATTCATCCTCGGGGCATAAAAGCCTAACAGAGTGACATTTTTGAGCTACATGAGATTCTGCAAGATTGTTTAGGCATGGAATAAGTGACCACATTGTCCATCCGCTCCCAAGGCATGGTTTTGTAAATTGGACCCCTAAATCCAAATGTTGCATTGCTTCTTACCGAGCAAAGCACTGGTTATCAAAATTGATGGAAAAAACAACTTCTGAAGGGTTGGAACCGAGAGTGAGGGGTGATCTAGCTAAAATCCTATGCCATGAATCCAACAGAGATGACAGTTCCTCAATCCGAGTATCGGTTTTCATTTTATGCCCAGTTGCAAGTCGCATCCCAAACCATTTCGGAGACTCTTGGCCAATTCTCGCTCATGGCATAAAAGACTAACGGAGCAACATTTTTGAGTTCCGTGAGATGATGCAAGATTTTTTAGGCGTGGACTAGGTGACTATATTTTCCATCCGCTCTCGAGGCATGGTTTCATAAATTGGACCCCTTAATCCAAATGTTGGTTTGCTTCAAATTGAGAAAAACACTAGTTCTTGAAATCAATGAGTAAAGCAACTTCCGAGGCATGGCACCAGGGAGAGAGGGGTGCTCTAGCTAAAATCCTATCCTAGGAATCCATCAGAGTCGACGGTTCCTCAATCCAAGTCTTGGTTTTCATTTTATGCCCAGTTGCAAGTCGCATCCCAAACCATTTCAGGGTCTCTTGGCAATTCCTCCTTCGGGCATAAAATCCTAACAGAGCAACATTTTTGAGCTCCATGAGATTTTGCATGCTTGTTTAGGAATAGACTAGGTGACCACATTGTCCATCCACCCCCGAGGCATGGTTTCGTAAATTGGACCCCTAAATCCAAATGTTGCATTAATATCATGTCCTTAGTGTTATCAAATTAATATGTCCTTAATATGTCCAAAATCAAGAGGGATATCACATTAAATTAGGTGGTTGACCACTAATATTGGTAATTGCACCCTAGTCTAATTGTGCATCCAAAACTAAAGATATAAAATTTTTATTTAGAACTTTGAATATAGAAAAAAAAGTTCATAAATTGGAACTAGGATGATGATGGACTACTCACTAACAACATGTGCACATGCAACTGAAGGTACAACCAAACAGTTACCTGTCAGATATTTCTTCGTCAAGTGAGGAAATATTAGGACAAATAGAGGGAAATGCGACTGCATCTAGTAGATATGAAAAGAAAACAAGGACCAGAGGTGAAAAATTCATAAGAAAATTTTGTAGACGCATGAAATTTTTTCTTGCCGAAGGAGGATCCTACTCTTATGATGATGAGAGCATAAGAGACATAGAGTGATGTAAGAGCATTGTAAGCAACCAAGCGAGCGTGAAGGCAGAAGCCAGTTGGGAAAAGCGCCAACACATTTTAGCACGTTTTAAAAATGTTTTGAAATGCTTTTGGAAAACGGATGCGCAGATATTAAATGTAATGAGATAAGAGGCATACTTGAATTTATACTTAGATGTTGTAACAGATCGTGAGCAATTTGCTCTCATCTGTCAATGCAAAAGGGATTTAAGCATGGTTAATGAAAGTAGGTGGCTTTGAATGATAGATTAGACAGTTTTAGGAGCAGGAGGGAAAATGGATATAGACACCCTCGCCTTTGTATCATAGTAGTAGTTGTATCATTAGATCATTGTAACATTAGCATCGAGCAGAAGGAGAGAGTTGTAGCAGAGAGTTGTAGAAGAAGACCCATGTATAGGAGATTTGAATTAATATAAGAAGCTTTGAACCAGATTTCATGGTTTTATGATGTTTTCTGTTGATACATGGTGAATGGTATGCCTATGGTTGTTTTTATTCTCTCTGTTATGCATTTGTTATGAGCCTATGTTGTGTATGCACGATTTCATGTTGAATGTTTGAAATCTGAGAGAGAAAGAGAATGGGTTTCAATTGTTTCTCTTCCTAAGTGAGAGTTCCTGCAAGGAGTGCAGTGGAAACGTCCACAAAGTGTGTGTTGACAAGGGTTTTGAGTTTTATCTCAGAAAGCCTAGGGGGGTTACTGTTGTTCTCATTCCAACAGAAGTGCAAGTGAAGTACAGAAGACGTGCAAGGTGTGCGCAGGCTGGTTGAAATCTTAGAACTTATCAACCAAGGGGAGAGTTGAAGGACTGTTGTTGCAGAAAGTGCACAGAGTCGAAAGATCAAATACCCAGGAGTATTTGAAAGTTTGACGCAAGGAGTGCGAGCAGGAAACCTTTTGGAGGCTTGATTTTGCAAGTGAAATCTTAGGAGGGATAACACCTTTGAACACTTCAAAGGAGGACAGAAATACAAATACTTCAAAGGGAGATAGGAAGCAAAATATTTATGCATAAATTAAGTTCTGGTGGAAGAACACTGGTTCATTTCGTAGAAGCTGTCAAGGAGGAAACGAGCGGTCGGAATTCTCCGTGGAGAACTCACGAAGTCACAAGGACCATATGATCCAGAGGAGATGCAGGTTGGATAAGGGTTGGATGAAACCATCCCGTGGAATACAAGATTCAACGACGATCATTGATCGTGACTGTTGAGCTGTCAAGATCATTTCGACAAATCGGGGTTTGTAAATCCGGAGTGCAGAAGAACAATTGTCGGAGGTTTGTTCAAGTCCCGAAAGCTGGAAAGCTTGAGTGACAGGTGGAAAGAATCCACGTTAGAGATAGAGGACAATGGAGAAGATAGGTGGTGTACTTGTCGCCAGGCAGAGTCAAAACTTCATTGACTGTTTCGGGGTTTCGATGGTTGGAGAGCCGGAAGCCTTGCATCAGGATTCGTGAAGACGCGAAGTTTGAAAATCCGAATAGGCGAAAAGTCTCGTTGGGGAGCCAGTCTTTGCTGAATGCATCGGGGTTCAAAATTTTGGCATTTTTGAAGACAAGAGATAGGGGTTCTTCGTTCCAAAATTCTCAAAATCGCGAAATGCGATACGGCTGTGGAGGAGGACGTGGCCAAACATTTTGGCGAATCGACATTTCGGGTTTCGAAAGTAGAGGGCCGAGAAACTTGACAACAGGGATCGTGAAATTGTGAGACTTGAAGTCTTGAATTAACGAAGGGCGCGACTTTATTGTGGTCAAGGAGATTTGGGTTGGCGCCTAGCGTTTGTTCACACATGCTCAATTCATAAGGACCCGTGGATACGCCATGAGTGTATGAGATATTCCCCAAGGGGAAATCATAGAGTCAATTAAACTCAAGGGAAGATTTAGAAAGATCCTGCGTGGACCTCGACCCGAGGGTTCGGGGGTCTGCATCATTTGTGGTATCAGAGCTTGACTCTGTTTGTATATTGCAGGTAGAGGAAGCAAGAAGGGAAAGAATACTCTGATACACATCATTTGTGGTATCAGAGCATAAAAAAAGTTCTTTGCTTTCTGTAGCAGAGAAAAGAGGAACAATTACAGCCATGCCACCGAGAAGAAGAGACAGACCAATTCCTGATCCAGCAGTGGAAAGGGAAATGCGCGAACTACGTGCCAGGCTTGATGCCATGGAGACAACACAAAGGCGCACAGTTGACGCTAGGGATATCAACGAGGCTGACAGTGAAAATGAAGCTGGAAACGAAGGAGAAGAAGTTGTAGTCGAGGATGCTGCGGATGAACGCCTATTCAGGGTTTTTGCAAGGATAGGTGCCAGAGAAAAGATGGAGATTCCCATGTATGAGGGAAACCTGGATGTTGAAGAGCTTCTAGATTGGATTAGAGCTCTGGATAAATATTTTGACTATGAGGATGTCAAGGAAGACAAGAAGGTCAAACATGCTATCACAAGACTTAAAGGACATGCAACACTATGGTGGGATGAACTGCAGGCTGACAGACACTACAAAGGCAAGCAGAAAATCAAGAGCTGGGATAGAATGGTTGCAAAGATGAAAGCTAAATTCATACCCAAGGATTATCAGATCACTTTGTTTTGGAGGATGCAGAATTTGAGACAGAAGCTGATGTCAGTGAAAGAATACACTGAAGAGTTCTACAAGATAAACATTAGAACAGGTCATTGAGAAAACGATGATGAAAAGGTGGCCAGGTACATGAATGGTCTGTGATATGACATTCAATATGAGATGAGCATGATGACCCTTCAGAATGTGGGGGATGCTTATTAGATGGCTCTGAAAGATGAAGAGAAGTTGAGCCAAAATCAAGGTCAAAGAGGCCAAGGTAGAAGTCAAGACAAAGGCAAAGCAATTACCCAAGACATAACTCATAAATCTAAAGAAGAAGAGAAGAAACCTCAATCTCAACCTAAGAGAGGGGGAAGCTCACAAAGAGGACAATATGCTGATAGAAATACTTTTCCTCGAGCTAGAGGAAGAGGAAGAGGCAGAGGTGGTGAAGTGAAATGCTTTGTCTGTGGAAAAAACAGGCATAAATATTATGAGTGTCCAGATAGGAAGAAAGAAGGTGGTGAAACTCACATTGCCGAAGCACAAGGAAGAAGTGTTGAGGTAGAAGATGCTGAGGGCGAAAGATCCTTAATCATGAGGAAAGTTCTCTTGAAGCCGGAGAAAGAGGCAGAGAACCCAATCCAAAGGAACAGATTGTTTCAGACTACTTGCAAGACAAAAGACAGAGTATGTAAAGTAATCGTGGATAGCGGTTGCACAGACAATCTCGTATCTACAGAGATGGTAGAAAAGCTGGAGCTGGAGACTATTGTACATCCAAGCCCATACAAAGTTTCGTGGCTACAAAAAGGACATCAGGTAAATGTCACTAAACAATGTTTAGTTGAATTTAAAATAGGAGGATATAAGGATGAGATATTATGTGATTTCATTCCCATGGATATTTGTCATCTATTGCTGGGTAGACCGTGGCAATATGATAGAAACGTGGTTCATGATGGGAGAAGGAACATGTACACCCTGGAGAAAAATGGTACAACTCACATGTTGTTGCCGATTAAGGATGAAGAAGTGAAAACAGAGATGAGCAACACTGTACTTCTCATGAGTGGGAAGGAACTTCTTAAGGAGTTTAAGAAGAAGGAAGACACACAATTTATTATGGTCAGCAAGCCAAAAATTGTTTTGAACAGTACAAGAGTGGATGAATTACTAGAAGAAATCTAGAATTTGCTGGAAGAGTTTGCTGATATAGTAGTGGACGAACTACCTTGTTCGTTACCATCGATCAGGAATATAAGCCATCACATTGATCTTATACCTAGAGCCAGTTTACCAAACAAAGCAGCGTACAGGTTGACGCCGCAGGAGAATGAGGAAGTCAAGAGACATGTCCATGATTTAATGGACAAAGGATTGGTTAGAGAGAGCTTGAGTCCATGTGTTGTTCCAACAATGCTCAACCCAAAGAAATATGGAGGCTAGAGAATGTGTACAGACTCAAGGGTGATCAATAAGATTACCATCAGATACAAATTTCCATTACCAAGGATGGATGATTTGATGGATTGCTTGAGTGGAGCAAAGTTTTTTTCAAAGATTGACTTGAAAAGCGGATATCATCAAATTCGTATGAGGGAAGGTGATGAATGGAAGACAACATTCAAGACGAATGAGGGGCTATATGAATGGCTTGTCATGCCACTTGGTTAAACAAATGCACCCAGTACTTTCATGAGATTGATGAACGAAGTCCTGAAGGATTTCATTGGGAAATTCGTTATCGTATATCTTGATGATATATTGATTTTCAGCAAGACAGAAGCAGAACACTTGAAGCATTTAGCTACAGTGATGAGGAGATTACAGCAAGAGAAGCTGCTGACAAACATGAAGAATTCATCATTTATGAGGATAGAACTTATTTATTTGGGTTTTGTTATCTCTGCAGATGAGCTAAAAATGGATCCGGATAAGGTAAAAGCGATTAAGAATTGGCCATCATCGAAAGGTGTGTTTGAAGTTTGAAGCTTCCATGGTTTAGCTAGTTTCTACAGGAAATTCATCCAAAATTTTAGTGGGATTAGTGCACCGATGATGGATACGGTGAAGAAAAAACATAAATCTTTTCATTGGACAGAGGAAGCAGAGAAAAGTTTCAATCTGCTGAAGAAGAAGATCACGGAACATCCAATTCTGGTTTTGCCGAATTTCAGCAAGACATATCAGGTCAAGTGTGATGCAAGTGGATTTGAAATTGGAGTGGTCTTAAGCCAAGACAATAGGCCGGTCGCATATTTTAGCGAAAAACTGAATGAAGCGAAGGTCAAATACTCAACATATGATAAATAATTCTATGCTGTCATACAAGCGCTGAAGAAATGGAGACATTATTTGGTTCCTAAAGAGTTTTTTTTGTACAACGATAATCATGCTTTGCAATTCGTGACTCAACAGGACAAGTTGAACCAAAAGCATGATAGATGGGTTGAATACATGCAGAATTTTACTTTTGTAATTGAACATATTTCTGGAACTGCTAACAAAGTTGTTGATGCTTTGAGTAGGAAATGTTTGCTTATGCAACAATTTAGATTCAAAACTTTGGGTTTTGATAACCTCAAAGAAATGTACAGGGATGACCCAGATTTTAAATAAGCGTATGAGGCGTCTCAGAATCCAATTCTCAGGGACATAAGCCAATGGACTGAATATATGATCCAAGATGGATTATTATTCAGGGGCAATTAGTTATGTATTCCAAAACGCTCCATGAGGGAGAATCTACTGAAAGAAAAACACAGTGGAGGATTGGCCGGACATTTTGGTCACGATAAGACGTTCTCAAAATTGAATGGCTCATATTTTTGGCCAGGGATGAGGACATATGTTAATAGATTTGGGGACAGATGTAGGATTTGTCAACACACAAAAGGAAAAAGGAAAAACACAGGGTTATACCAGCTACTACCCATACCTGAAAGGCCGTGGGATGCAGTGAGCATGGATTTCATATTGGGGTTGTCAAGGACACAAAGAGGATTTGATTCAATCTTTGTAGTGGTAGACAGATTTTCAAAGATGGCACATTTCATACCATGCTAGAAAACCAGTGACACAACTCATATTGCGAATCTATTTTTGAAAGAAGTCGTTAGACTTCACGGCTTGCCAATAAGTATAGTTTCAGATCGGGATACCAAGTTCGTGGGACATTTCTGGAGGACTTTATGGAAGAAGCTAGGGACAAGTTTGACTTTTAGCTCAGCTTATCATCCTTAGACGGATGGGCAGACATAAGTTGTGAATAGGAGCTTGGGAGATTTGCTGAGGAGCCTAGTGACTGAACACCACAGTCAGTGGGATCACATTTTTCCACACGCGGAATTTGCTTACAATGACTCGTTCAACAGAAGCACAGGGCAGAGTCCATTTCATATTGTATATGGAATGCAACCAAGGGGAGTATCTGAATTGAAAGATTCAGAACAAAATGAGTTCATAAGTTCTAGTGCAGAGGACTTTGCAGAAGCAATAAAAGAGCTTCACAGCCAAATCAAGAAGCGATTGCAGAGTATAAGTGCAGAGCAGATCAACACAGGCAAGAACTTCAATTTGAAGTCGGTGATCTGGTTCTTGCACATCTGAGGAAAGAAAGGTTCCCAAGGGGAACATATAACAAACTGAAAATGAAAAAGATTGGACCATGCAAGGTCGTGAAGAAATTTGGAGCAAACGCATATGAGATTGAATTACCCGATGCAATCGAAATTTCACCGATATTCAACATCTCAAATTTGTACCCTTACAAAGATGAAGAAGAAGGAGTAGAGGATGAATAGATAGAAGTTTAGTGGATGTAATATGGTTGATGAATGAATTTGAAAATTTAAAATGAATAGGGTTGGTGAATGGATTTGAAATTTTTAAAATTAATTTAAGATGAGGATGATTGTTATATTTTTTGAACCAAATAAATGCCTGTAGCTAAAAATCCACGGATAGAAAGTATAATTGATAAGAGAGTCAGCAGGAAGACCAGGAGGAGAGAGTATTTTGAATACTTGGTCAAATGGAAGGGACATCCAGTTGAAGATGCCAGTTGGGGGGATGAAGTAGAAAATCAGAAGCATGGACAGACCATGCAAGAGCTCATGAACATAAGTTCATGAAAATTTTCAAGTAAGGGAGTATGATGCAGGAGCATTGTAAGTACCCAAGCGAGCGTGAAGGCAGAAGCCAGCTGGGAAAAGCGCTAGCACATTTTAGCACGTTTTAAAAATGTTTTGAAATGTTTTTGGAAGACGGATGCACATATATTAAATGTAATGAGCTAAGAGGCGTACTTGCATTTATACTTAGATGCTGTAACAAATTGTGAGCAATTTTCTCTCATCTGTCAATGTAAAAGGCATTTAAGCCCGGTTAATGAAAGTAGGTAGATTTGAATGATAGATTAGACAGTTTTAGGAGCAGGAGGGAAAACGGATATAGACACCCTCGCCTTTGTATCATAGTAGTAGTTGTATCATTAGATCATTGTAACATTAGCATAAAGCAGAAGGAGAGAGCTGTAGCAGAGAGTTGTAGAAGAAGACCCATGTATAGGAGCTTTGGATTAATATAAGAAGCTTTGAACCAGATTTCATGGTGTTATGATGTTTTCTGTTGATACATGGTGAATGGTATGCCTATGGTTGTTTTTATTCTCTCTGTTATGCATTTGTTATGAGCCTATGCTGTGTATGTATGATTTCATGTTGAATGTTTGAAATCTGAGAGAGAAAGAGAATGAGTTTCAATTGTTTCTCTTCTTGAGTGAGAGTTCCTACAAGGAGTGCAGTGGAAACGTCCGCAAAGTGTGTGTTGACAAAGGTTCTGAGTTTTATGTTAGAAAGCTCAGGGGGGTTACTATTGTTCTCATTCCAGCAGAAGTGCAAGTGAAGTACATAATCCGTTCAAGGTG
Source organism: Picea engelmannii (assembly GCA_009831015.1). Classification (NCBI taxonomy): domain Eukaryota; kingdom Viridiplantae; phylum Streptophyta; class Pinopsida; order Pinales; family Pinaceae; genus Picea; species Picea engelmannii. The sequence continues at coordinate 31,843 of ML821885.1, forward strand.
TGTGTAGGCTGGTTGAAAGCTTAGAACTTATCAACCAAGGGGAGAGTTGAATGACGACTATTGCAGAAAGTGCACAGAGTTGAAATATCAAATACCTAGGAGTATTTGAAAGTTTGCCGCAAGGAGTGCAAGCATGAAACCTTTTGGAGGCTTGAGTTTGTAAGTGAAAGCTTAGGAGGGATAACACCTTTGAACACTTCAAAGGAGGACGGGAATCAAAATACTTCAAAGGGAGATAGGAAGTAGAATCTTCATACATAAGTTAAGTTCCGGTGGAAGAACACTGGTTCATTTCATAGAAGCTGTCAGGGAGGAAACGAGTGGTCGAAATTCTCCGTGGAGAACTCACGAAGTCGTGAGGACTGTAGGATCTAGAGGAGCTACAGGTTGGATAAGGGTTGGATGAAACCATCCTTTGAGATTCAAGATTCAATGACGATTGTTGATCGTGACTGTTGAGCTGTCAAGATCATTTCGACAAATCGGGGTTTGTAAATCAGGAGTGCAGACGAACGACTGTCAGAGGTTCGTTCAAGTCCCGAAAGATGGAAAGATTGAGTGACAGGTGGGAAGAATATACAACAGAGATGAAGGACAATGAAGAATATAGGTGGCATACTTGTAGCCAAGTGGAGTCAAAACTTCGTTGACTGTTTCGGGGTTTCGAAGGTTGGAGAGCCGGAAGCCTTGCATCAGGATTCACGAAGACGCAAAGTCTGAAACTACGAATCAAAAAAATGTCTCGTTGGGGAGCCAGTCTTTGATGAATGCATCGGGGTTCAACATTTCGACATTTTCAAAGACAAGAGATAGGGGTTCTTTGTTCCGGAATTCCCAAAATCGCAAAACGTGATACGACTGTGGAGGAGGACGCGGCCAAACATTTCGGCGAATCGACATTTCAGGTTTCGACAGTAGAGGGCCGAGAAACTCGACAACAGGGATCGCAAAATCGTGAGACTTGAAGTCCCAAATTAACGAAGGGTGCAAATTTATTGTGGTCAAGGAGATTTGGGTTGGCACCTAGCGTTTGTTCACGCAGGCTCAATTCATAAGGACCTGTGGATACGCCATGAGTGTATGAGATATTCCCTGAGGGGAAATCAAAGAGTTAATTAGACTCAAGGGAAGATTTAGAAAGATCCTGCACGAACCTCAACCCGAGGGTTCGGGGGTCTGCATCATTTGTGGTATCAGAGCTTGATTCTGTTTGTATATTGTAGGTAGAGGAAGCGAGAAGGGAAATAATACTCTGATACACATCATTTGTGGTATCAGAGCATATAAAAAGTTATTTGCTTTCTGTAGTAGAGAAAAGAGGAACATTTACAGCCATGCCACTGAGAAGAAGAGACAAACCAATGCCTGATCAAGCAGTGGAAAGGGAAATGCACGAACTATGTGCCAGGCTTGATGCCATGGAGATAGCACAGAGGTGCATAGTTGACGCTGGGGATATCAGCGAGGCTGATAGTGAAAATGAAGCTAGAAACGAAGGAGAAGTAGTTGCAGTCGAGGATGCCGCAGATGAACCCCTATTCAAGGTTGTTGCAAGGATAGGTGCCAGAGAAAAGATGGAGATTCCCATGTATGAGGGAAACCTGGATGTTGAAGAGCTTATAGACTGGATTATAGCTCTGGATAAATATTTTGACTATGAGGATGTCGAGGAAGACAAGAAGGTCAAACATGTTGTAACAAGACTTAAAGGACATGCAACACTATGGTGGGATGAATTGTAGGATGACAGATGCTGCAAAGGCAAGCAAAAAATCAAGAGTTGGGATAGAATGGTTGCAAAGATGAAAGCCAAATTCATACCCAAGGATTATCAAATCACTTTGTTTTGGAGGATGCAGAATTTGAGACAAAAGCTAATGTCAGTGAAAGAATATATTGAAGAGTTCTACAAGATAAACATCATAATAGGTCATTGGGAAAACGATGATGAAAAGGTGGCCAGGTACATGAATGGTTTGCGATATGACATTCAAGATGAGATGAGCATGATGGCCCTTCAGAATGTGGAGGATGCTTATCAGATGGCTCTGAAAGCTGAAGAGAAGCTGAGCCAAAAGCAATGTTAAAGAGGCCGAGGTAGAAGTCAAGCCAGAGGCAAAGCAATTGCCCAAGACAGAACTCAGAAATCTAAAGAAGAAGAGAAGAAACCTCAAACTCAACCCGAGAGAGGGGAAGCTCACAAAGAGGACAATATGCTGATATAAATAATTTTCCTCGAGTTAGAGGAAGAGGAAGAGGCAGAGGTGGTGAAGTGAAATGCTTTGTCTGTGGAAAAAATGGGCATAAATCTTATGAGTGTCCAAATAGGAAGAAAGAAGGTGGTGAAACTCACATTGCCGAAGCTCAAGGACGGAATGTTGAGGCAGAAGATGTTGAGGGCGAAAGATCCTTAATGATGAGGAAAGTTCTCTTAAAGCCGGAGAAAGAGGTAGAGAACCCAACCCAAAGGAACAGACTGTTTCAGACTGCTTGCAAGACAAAAGATAGAGTATGTAAAGTCATCATGGATAGCGGTAGCACATATAATATCGTATCTACAGAGATGGTAGAAAAGCTGGAGCTGGAGACTATTGTACATCCAAGCCCATATAGAGTTTCGTGGATGCAAAAATGACATTAGGTAAATGTCACTAAACAATGTTTAGTTGAATTTAAAATAGGAGGATATAAGGATGAGATATTATGTGATGTCATTCCCATGGATGTTTGTCATCTATTGCTGGGTAGACTGTCGCAATATGATAGAAATGTGGTTCATGATGGGAGAAGGAACACATACACCCTGGAGAAAAATGGTACAACTCACATGTTGTTACTGATTAAGGATAAAGAAGTGAAAACAGAGATGAACAACATTTTACTTCTCATGAGTGGGAAGGAACTTCTTAAGGAGGTTAAGAAGAAGGAAGACACACAATTTATTGTGGTTAGGAAGCCAAAAATTGTTTTGACCAGTACAAGAGTGGATGATTTACTAGAAGAAATCCAGAATTTGCTGGAAGAGTTTGCTGATATAGTAGTGGATGAACTACCTTGTTCGTTGCCACCAATCAGGAGTATAAGCCATCACATTGATCTTATACCTAGAGCCAATTTACCAAACAAAGCAATGTATAGGTTAACACTGCAGGATAATGAGGAAGTCAAGAGACAGGTCCAGGATTTAATGGATAAAGGATTGGTTAGAGAGAGCTCGAGTCCATGTGTTGTTCCAACAGTGCTCAACCCAAAGAAAGATGGAGGCTGGAGAATGTGTACAGACTCAAGGGCGATCAATGAGATTACCATCAGATACAGATTTCCATTACCAAGGATGGATGATTTGATGGATTGCTTGAGTGGAGGAAAGTTTTTTTCAAAGATTGACTTGAAAAGCGGATATCATCAAATTAGTATGAGGGAAGGTGATGAATGGAAGACAACATTCAAGACAAATGAGGGGATGTATGAATGGATTGTCATGCCATTTGTCTTAACAAATGCACCCAGTACTTTCATGAGATTGATGAACGAAGTCCTGAAGGAGTTCAATGGGAAATTCGTTATTGTATATCTTGATGATATATTGATTTTCAACAAGACAGAAGTAGAACACTTGAAGCATTTAACTATAGTGATGAGGAGATTACAACAAGAGAAGTTGCTGATAAACATGAAGAAATCATCATTTATGAGGACAAAACTCATTTATTTGGGTTTTGTTATCTCTGCAGATGAACTAAAAATGGATCCGAATAAGGTAAAAGCAATTAAGAATTGGCCATCACCGAAAGGTGTGTTTGAAGTTCGAAGCTTCCATGGTTTAGCTAGTTTCTACAGGAAATTCATTTGAAATTTCAGTGGGATTAGCACACCGATGATGGATACGGTGAAGAAAAGACATAAGTATTTTCATTGGACAGAGGAAGCAGAGAAAAGTTTCATTCTGCTGAAGAAGAAGATCATGGAACAACCAATTCTGGTTTTTCCGGATTTCAGCAAGACATTTCAGGTCAAGTGTGACGCAAGTGGATTTGCAATTGGAGCAGTCTTAAGCCAAGACGATAGGTCGGTCGCATATTTTAGCGAAAAACTGAATGAAGCGAAGGTCAAATACTCAACATATGATAAATAATTCTATGTTGTCATACAAGCACTGAAGAAATGGAGACATTATTTGGTTCCTAAAGAGTTTGTTTTGTATAGCGATAATCACGCTTTGCAATTCGTGACTCAACAAGACAAGTTGAACCAAAAGAATGCTAAATGGGTTGAATACATGCAGAATTTTACTTTTGTAATTAAATATATTTCTGGAACTGCTAACAAAGTTGCTGATGCTTTGAGTAGGAAATGTTTTCTTATGCAAGAATTTAGAGTCAAAACTTTGGGTTTTGATAACCTCAAAGAAATGTACAGGGATGACCCATATTTTAAAGAAGCGTATGAGGAGTATGAGAATCCAATTCTCAGGGACAAAAGCCAATGGACCGAATATATGATCCAGGATGGATTATTATTCAGGTGCAATCAGTTATGTATTCCAAAATGCTCCATGAGGGAGAATCTTCTGAAAGAAAAACACAATGGAGGATTGGATGGACATTTTGGTCATGATAAGACGTTCTCAAATTTGAATGGCTCATATTTTTGGCCAGGGATGAGGACAGATGTTAATAGATTTGTGGATAGATGCAGGATTTGTCAACACACAAAAGGAAAAAGGCAAAACACAGGGTTATACCAGCCACTACCCATACCTGAAAGGCCATGGGATGCAGTGAGCATGGATTTCATATTGGGATTGCCAAGGACACAAAGAGGATTTGATTCAATCTTTTTAGTGGTAGACAAATTTTCAAAGATGACACATTTCATACCATGCCAGAAAACCAGTGACACAACTCATCTTGCGAATTTGTTTTTCAAAGAAGTTGTCAGACTTCATGGCTTGCCAAGAAATATAGTTTCAGATCGAGATACCAAGTTCGTGGGACATTTTTGGAGGACTTTATGGAAGAAGCTGGGGACAAGTTTGTATTTTAGCTCAACTTATCATCCTCAGACGGATGGGCAGATAGAAGTTGTGAACAAGAGCTTGGGAGATTTGCTGAGGAGCCTAGTGACTGAACACCACAGTCAGTGGGATCACATTTTGCCACAAGTGGAATTTGCTTACAATGACTCATTCAATAGAAGCATAGGGCAGAGTCCATTTCATATTGTATATGGAATGCAACCCTGGGGAGTATTTGAATTGAAATATTTGGAACAAAATGAGTTCAGAAGTGTTAGTGTAGAGGACTTTGTAGAAGCAATGAAGGAGCTTCACAGCCAAATCAAGAAGCGATTGCAGAGTTCAAGCCAAGAGTATAAGCGCAGAGCATATCAACACAGGAGAGAACTTCAATTTAAAGTCGGTGATATGGTTCTTGCACATTTGAGGAAAGAAAGGTTCCCAAGGGGAACATATAACAAACTGAAAATGAAAAAGATTGGACCATGCAAGGTCGTGAAGAAATTTGGGGCAAACACATATGAGATTGAATTACCCAATGGGATCGAAATTTCACCGATATTCAACATCTCAGATTTGTACCCTTACAAAGATGAAGAAGCAGGAGCAGAGGATGAACAGATAGAAGTTCAGTGGACCAAACAAATGCCTGTAGCTGAAAATCCACAGATGGAAAGTATAATTGATAAGAGAGTCAGCAGGAAGATCATGAGGAGAGAGTATTTTGAATACTTGGTCAAATGGAAGGGACATCCAGTTGAAGATGCCAGTTGGGAGGATGAAGCAGAAATTCAGAAGCATGGACAGACCATGCAAGATCTCATGAACAAGAGTTCATGAAAATTTTCAAGCAAGGGAGTATGATGCAGGAGCATCGTAAGCAGCCAAGCGAGCGTGAAGGAAGAAGCCAGCTGGGAAAAGCTCCAACACATTTTAGCACGTTTTAAAAATGTTTTGAAATGTTTTTGGAAAGCGAATGCACAGATATTAAATGTAGTGAGCTAAGAGGCATACTTGCATTTATACTTAGATGCTGTAACAGATCATGAGCGATTTTCTCTCATCTGTCAATGTAAAAGGCATTTAAGCCCAGTTAATGAAAGTAGGTAGATTTGAATGATAGATTAGACAATTTTAGGAGCAGGAGGGAAAACAGATATAGACACCCTCGCCTTTGTATCATAGTAGTAGTTGTATCATTAGATCATTGTAACATTAGCATAGAGCAGAAGGAGAGAGCTGTAGCAGAGATTTGTAGAAGAAGACCCATGTACATGAGATTTGAATTAATATAAGAAACTTTGAACAAGATTTCATGGTGTTGTGATGTTTTCTGTTGATACATGGTGAATGGTATGCCTATGGTTGTTTTTATTCTCTATGTTATGCATTTGTTATGAGCCTATGTTGTGTATGTATGATTTCATGTTGAATGTTTGAAATTTAAGAGAGAAAGATAATGAGTTTCAAATGTTTCTCTTCCTAAGTGAGAGTTCCTACAAGGAGTGCAGTGGAAACGTTCGCAAAGTGTGCGTTGACAAGGGTTCTGAGTTTTATCTCAGAAAGCTCAGGGGGGTTACTGTTGTTCTCATTCTAGCAGAAGTGCAAGTGAAGTACAGAAGATGTGCAAGGTGTGCGCAGGCTGGTTGAAAGATTAGAACTTATCAACCAAGGGGAGAGTTGAAGGACTGCTATTGTAGAAAGTGCACAGAGTCGAAAGATCAAATACCCAAGAGTATTTGAAAGTTTGCCGCAAGGAGTGCGAGCAGGAAAGATTTTGGAGGCTTGAGTTTGTAAGTGAAAGATCAGGAGGGATAACACCTTTGAACACTTCAAAGGAGGATGGAAATTGAAATACTTCAAAGGGAGATTGGAACCAAAATATTTGTGCAGAAGTTAAGTTCCGGTGGAAGAACACTGGTTCATTTCGCAAAAGCTGTCAAGGAGGAAACGAGCGGTTAGAATTCTCCGTGGAGAACTCACAAAGTCGCGAGGACCGTAGGATCTAGAGGAGTTGCAGGTTGGATAAGGGTTGGACAAAACCATCCCATGGGATTCAAGATTCAACGACGATCATTGATCGTGACTGTTGAGCTGTCAAGATCATTTCGACAAATCAGGGTTTGTAAATCCAGAGTGCAGAAGAATGACTGTCGGAGGTTCGTTCAAGTCCCGAAAGCCAGAAAGCTTGAGTGACAGGTGGAAAGAATCCATGTCAGAGATAGAGGATAGTAGAGAAGATAGGTGGCGTACTTGTCTCCAAGTGGAGTCAAAACTTCATTGACTGTTTCGGGGTTTCAAAGGTTGGAGAGCCAGAAGCCTTGCATCAGTATTCGCAAAGACGCGAAGTCCGAAGCTCCAAATCACCGAAAAGTCCCGTTGGGGAGCCAGTGTTTGCTGAACGCATCGGGGGTTCAACATTTCGACATTTTCAAAGACAAGAGATAGGGATTCTTTGTTCCGGAATTCTCGAAATTGCGAAACGCGATACGACTGTGGAGGAGGACGCACCCAAACATTTCGGCGAATCGACATTTCAGGTTTCGGCAGTAGAGGGCCGAGAAACTCAACAACAGGGATCGCAAAATCGTGAGACTTGAAGTCCCAAATTAATGAAGGGCACGACTTTATTGTGGTCAAGGATATTTGGGTTGGCGCCTAGCGTTTGTTCACTTAGGCTCAATTCATAAGGACCTGTGGATACGCCATGAGTGTATGAGATATTCCCCGAGGGGAAATCAAAGAGTCAATTAGACTCAAGGGCAGATTTATAAAGATCCTGTGCGGACCTTGACCCGAGGGTTCAAGGGTCTGCATCATAGAGGTGCCACTTAGGTATAAGCATCTGCTGAATCAATGGGTACCTAAGGAACTACCTCGTATAGATACTGACTTCGTTGTCAACAATAGGACATATCGCATTGCACCATTCTCCCTGCATGGCTTGGGGATATTTTCCATGGATGGAATAATTGTAAAATACAATACAGTAACTGAATTGATGGACTATGTCAGACCGTGTTACAATTATAACGATTGGATGCACTTGGTCCGGTACATGCGAAGTATGCATAGATATGCACTCACCACAAATTATATACAACTAATAAACAAGGATAAAAATAAGGGAGAGACTATCTATATTGATGGAAGGCCTAAAGCTTCTGACAATATCGCAGGGTTTATAAACAACACACGACTTGAGGCAACAAACAAACAACCGAATTGCATATATGAGGGACGTGAAGAGAATCGGGTAGTCCTGTGCACAATAAAAAATATATCTTCCGGGGAAGAGTTATTAGTGGATTACCATTTGAATTGAATAGAAACATTGACTAATAGTGTGCAAGTACTTATGCAACACCTCTTTAAGAAACCTCTACTTATTGCATTATATTTTTTTTATTATCTTTAACATTGTTGTAAATATTATCTTTAACATTGTTTTTTTTTTTATGGTTAACAATTGTTTAAATATTTGGGTGTTCTAATTATATTATAATGTGTCAGGATGATCGTGGAAAAGGGCCAGCCACAGAACATGTAAATGGTTATCAATTTCCACTTTCATTTTACATTATTTTTATTATTTGCTTATATAATTTTATTGAAATAACATTGTTTTTGTTGAAATTATATGTAGTTTGCAGGTCATGTTGATCATGATTCCACCGATGAGGAGGGGTTTTATTCATCCCCTGATCCGATGGTCTTAATAAAAAAAAAGATCATTAAAGCGAACAAGGAAATTGCTAGCTTCTTAGATCGTCCAGATCAAACTCCCGACGTCAAAGAAAAGATCAAGATCCTTATGTCACAACTTAACACATATAAGGTAATAACCATAATTTAAAGTGTTTTTTCTAATGTACTCATATGTTCAATTTTGATACTTTGTTCTTTCACTTTTACATTATCTCACGATTTTTTTTTTCTTTTTTATAAAGACATTTTTGGAGCCTGTTCAGACCGGTGTTGGTAGTAGTGGTGCTGCAGAGACGCTATAGAGTCTTGATGTGGGCGGTCATACAGCTGCTAGAGTACTATTTACTTCTCCATCTTCCAAACCTAATTTAGATAGGAGCCATGACACACACCGCCAGACATCCACACATCGGTCAGAGTCTAGAGATGGTGGTAGAGACGAGGATCATGGTGATGTGGTTGACATGGTTGCATTTCCTAGAGCTAGACATGTGACGAGCACGAGGACCCTTCTGTGCACATTTTTGGTCGACGATAATGGACTTCCATTAAAAAAATCAAGACTCTCAGGTATTTTTAATTCATATTTTAATCGTTTAATGTTGTCCTTATCATACAACAATCATCTAGATTATTAATTTTAAATTAATGATCATATCTTTTGTGTGTGTATGAAATGACCATTTTTATAGCCACCTAGAGAGAAAGGCCTTGTTGATTTTTGGGGAAACCTTACACATGAGGTGGAATTGCCAGAATTCCAACCTCAAAAAGGAACTTATGGATTATCTTGAAGGCCTCTTTGGAGTAGACACGTTCAATAAAAAAGCGGTCACCTCTGCAGCGGGTAAATATTTAAAATATACGTGGGATGTTTATAGACGAAGCTTGGCAGGAAATCCTAGGTATGAGCGTCCTCCCTCAATTCCAGAGAGAGAGTGGAAGGAGATCATTGATGATGCAAAAGAGAAGATTTTGAAAAAACTAGGACAACAAATAACTGGTACACCGAGGTAAATTACAATATTTTGATTTCAATACCGGCTTTATTTTTATTTAGATCTAAATAAAAGTGTGGTTATATATAACATACTTGAAAATTTTGATGATAGGTTGCCTGACACTTCGAAGGCAACCAAAGCAATGATTTCCAAACATGGCCAATACAAGCTAGGCCAGGGCGGCTGCTCGAGGTTACGATAATGAATCGTAAGTACCTAAACATCTTAAGAATATTATTTGTATCGCCTTACAACTTTCAGGTAATTGCAGCCAAAAACATTAAAAAACCATACCCTTATGTAATGCAGGGCGATGACTTCAGAACTGAAACCACGGAGGAAGACCTCCAACTTGGTTACAAGTACGGTTATAAAGCCATGGTTGATTGTAGGAAAATCATGGGGAAGACCCCAAGATCCAGTTCGTGGGATAAGGTAAATAAAAATTAGTCCAAATTAACCTTTCATTACTTATAAAATACGTAAATGTTTGATATCGTCCATAATTTAATGTCTTACTTTGTTTTAATAAGGGGAGCAACACTATCAACGAAACCTTAGTACTGGACAACATAGTGTTTATAGTGCAATGCAGCCAGAAGATCATGGTGCTCCCCAACAACCCCATCCCAGTGAGGTGCAGCCCCAAGATGTTCCTGTGACTGAGGTCCACGACGGTAAAATGTCTATATATTAATCACATACTTAATAATTCCATACTTATAAATTTTGACGTTTCAATGGCAGAGAATGTCATAGTTGATCCTCCTCAACCTAAAGATCAAGTGAACATGCCGACAACTATTCCAACGATGCTGACTAGAGGACCAGGTAAATAATTACATTGTAGAGTTTTTTTTAATATTAATGAACTACTTCAATGATATTTAAAAATTGGCCATACAATTTTTTTTTTTTTGATTTTTGTAAGTGATGTCCCCTCACAGCAGCATCCCCGCTGTGGGTACGAGACCAAACATACTCGGCGTGAAAGGACTGAAACAACATCAGCTGCTGAAGAGCACCCAGTAAACGAAGACATGGATATGGATGAATTACTTAAGACCTGGAAAGCACAAAAGAAGACTAAAAGAAATTCATGATGTCATGTAATAATTTTATAAGACAGTTAAATGTACATTACATAGCTAAACATGTAATGATGCATATAATGAATTGACATTATGGGTATTTTTTCATCTGATAATATACACAAAGCTATTTCTATGGCTTGTATATATATGTGAATGTAATTTTGTTATACACTTAATGATAATTTCAACTTCTCTTATAAGACTTGGTATATATTGATTCAATACTCCTTGATTCGAGACATGAGAATCCAAGCAAGACCTAGTGCCTTGTGCTTGGGCTATAGAGTCTAGGCAACAAATAGAACTTGAATATGCAATATGCAACTTCCAAAATCCTGTGACATGATATATGCAACTTTGAAAGTCTTGTGACATGTGACATGTGGCAAGCATCTTTTCCAAGTAATGTGCAAACTTTAAACTTGGTGCAACATGAACAAATAAATATTTGGGAAGATGCAATAATAAGTTTTAAGGATTAAACATGAGGGGTTGGAAATGGCCATGTCAAACATTTTATAATATTTTTTCAGAGCATTACCCTTCTTTTCATTGTGTCTCACATGACAAAGAAACAATTGCCATTGTCAATTTATATGTGGAGGGTTATTCAAGGTTTCAAGACTTTCTTCATATTTTCCTACTTTAATCCTCTCATGGTCATGTTAATCCATATAGAGGTCCATGATATATACACTCATTGTTATAATGTTGACATAA
>ML821885.1:58165-73896 GCA_009831015.1 Picea engelmannii
TTCAAGCAATCAATTGATTTTCTCTTTTCTTTCACTGAAAAACCTTAGGCTACTTTGTAGAGACTAGCTATTGTATAGTCTTAAGAAAACAAGAGTGCATTCATAGATCTTATTATGAATTTCTTCATTCATCAGATGTCTATCAAGCAGTAATTTAGTGCAGTAAATAACAAATAAACCAACGCACATGAGTAAATCACATGAACACCAGGATTTACGGTGGAAACCCAAATCGGGAGAAAACCACCGCTGCTGTTGTCTCTGTCTTCAATGATTATTATTAAGAAAATGTTTTACAACATTGTACTAGTGCAGACTCATACTAGTACGTAGGCTTCTACCTGCAGAAGGTTGCAACCTTCTCTCGTTTACCAGCTTTTCTTGGAAGGGAGCTTCAACCCCCTGAATATAGCACCAGTTTCTACTGGTAGGATGCTTCTACTGAAGGCTTTAACCCTCAGACTCACTGCTGACCGCGTTTCATCTATTTTCACACTGGATCAGGCAGTTTTAACCCTGGATTCACATGTGTTCTATGCGCTGGCCATCATATTCTTTTAGAAGAGACAGTTCTGGCATCTTATTAAGACTTGTATCCCAAAATCACATCATTACACAATTTTCTAGTGGCTATGACAACAACTGCAATTATCTCTAAAGGAAACACAGATCTACTGACTGCAAGGCAGCTGCAAAAGTCTCCTAAACACTTATTAAACAAGACAATAAACCTGGACATGATGCCTCTATTCTTCTAGTTGCTAAACCCACTACATAGAACTCTCTGTCGATGTAGATCTGCCACCCAACTGCCACAATGAGGTTCCTCCCTCCTCAAACCTTCCCTGCAGCCTGCATAAATGACTGCAGCAACCACTCTACTTTGCCCTGCCGATCCACACTTAGAAAACGGGCATTGACCCCTTCTTAAAACCATGGGTGAAAAACGTTCACCGCTGCTTCGATCCCTATTGCCCTGGGTCCATATTCATTGCTCTGGGAAAATCGGGTCCCACATCATTTTTTTTTTTTTTTTAAGTAAGAAGAAATTTATATTAAGGTCCTCCAAAATTCCGGGCAGTGTGCCCCATTACAACCATAGTAAAAAATAGCTACCCAAGACTGCCCCAACAGAGGGGAAACTAGTCCATCTAGCCTAGAAAGTATGCATAGCAGTTCTGAGACTAAAAAAGAGAGTTTGGATGAACTGTTCTTCCCATAAGGCTAACTAAAACTATCAGAGTTCGCATATAAGAACATAATTAAACACCTGGCTGGTAACTCTGACCTGTGGCTGAGAGGTCCCCCGACCAAGGTTCCTCCTCTATGTAGGTCAGCCCCAAGTCCCAAATCATCCCTTCAGTCAAATTGTCCATTGCGCGCTCGACTTCTGTCCCCTCCAGCTGCTGCTGTCGGGTTGCCGAATCTGCCTTCGCCATCCTGCAACTGGTGTACTCCAACCTGGGCTCCTTTGCGCTCTGCTCCTTGACGTCGCCACCCCTGGTTGCTGTGCGAGGCATTTCCTCTGAGGTTGCTCCATCCGGATGAGAGGGAAAGGCCTTGCTCATGGAGGTCAGGAGTTGAAGGAGAGTCGCAACCTTATCATTCGTAAAGTGCAACCGAAAGTGGAGGTCGTCCATCCCCTGGCGTAATTCAAACACCAGGTCGTATATATTATCTAGATTGTCCCGGAGTTGCATGCCAGTGCTGGAGACAGGATTCTGGTGATCATAATTCCCTGGTCCGCGGGGAGGAGGAGGTCCTTCTGAAGAGCTCCGGGGGGGATCAACGACGAGTGGCAAGACAGGTACCAACTCTATGGAGGCGGAGCAAAGACGCGGGGGAGTATTCGCTGCCCAAGGGACAATTGTCTGAGAGTGAAGCTGCGAGCCAGGAGGCGAGAATGAGGGCCTGTGAGGCCTCCAAGGAGAGCCCCTCCTCGACCTTCCTCTCTCACGGGGAATTAGGCCATTCGTGGAAGCAGTGTGCGAAAACTCGGAGTGGAGGGCATGGAAACGAAGGAGGCTAGCAGAGAGCCAGAGGAAGCGGATAATGTCAGCCCAGGAACGCAAAGGGATATGCTCATCGCCGCTTGACCAGAGACGGTAGCGGTGTAACTGCGAGAGAGCCATACTATGGCATTTGAAATAGGGGAGGGCGCGTACAAGAGCATTTACGTCACCTAGAATCATATTAATGCTGGTGGGGGGTGAATGCAGTCGGCACAGGCCCATCACATGGCCTCGTGCCTGGTGGGCTAGTGCCGCCCTCCTCCTCATGCCAAGTGTAGTCCACTAACACCCCATCCGGGGGATGGTCTGCTGAATCAGCCTTGCGGATGCAACGTTGGAGGACTGGGTGATTTGGGTCCCTGTTTGAGTCGCATAAAAGCTCTAGTCCGCTCCAGGTGGTACCTAAATTAGCTAGATCATCCGCCACTTGATTCGCCTTCTTTCTGATGTGGGACAGGATGATAGCTTGATTTGGCTGCAATAAATCTGAGAGAAGTTGCAGCCCATGGGAGAGCCTCCATCTAGGCGCCAAACTGTCCGGATGCACTCCATTTAGCATTCGGCGCAAGAGGTTGATTATGATTTGAGAGTCCCCCTCGACAATAAGCTTGGTGAAGCCATTTTTGCGGGCTAGGTTCAGTCCTTTGAGAAGACCGCAGAGCTCTGCTGTGTTGTTTGTTGAGTGCCCGAGGGAGCCTGCACTTATGATCAAGATGTGTCCAAGATGGTCGCGAAAGACAACCCCATAGCCTGTAGCTCCAGGGTTGCCTTTTGAGGCTCCGTTGAAGTTAAGCTTGATGTAGCCCTCCGGGGGAGGAGACTAGCAGGAGGGACTTCAGAACGTAGGTGGGCAGGTACTGGTTGCCTGGAGAGGGGGAAGCGACGCCCATTGTTGAAGGATGGGGCCTTCAAAAGGGGATCCATTCAGGTCTGCCTCAGACCATCGCTGGATGTTGATCGTTTCCAAGATATTATTGCGGCAAAAATGCCAGCACTGCTGCCACGGGAGGGAGTGCCCTTTGAAAATTCTTTTGTTCCTTTCCTTCCAGGTCTTCCATAGGATAAATCCTGGAATGAGTTGCCAAATGCGGTTTAGAAGGGGGGATTGGAAGGCCCCATCCCTCCAGTTCGTTAGCGTCTCCTGAATATTGTCCCTATTATAGTCTGAAGTGTGCATGATAAGCGTCGCTTGGTCCCAAACTTTGGCAGTATAGGGGCAAGTATTAAGGAGATGGTTCAGAGTTTCCTCTGCTTCTCCACATATAATGCATATTGAGGGCCCCACAAAATTGCGTTTCGTTAGATTATCCCAGGTTAGAATGCTTGAGTGGAGAACGAGCCAGAGGAAGAGAGTGACTTTTGGCTAGTGCTTGAGATTCCACAATTTCTGCCAGGTTGTCGTATTCGGGATGGGGACTGTTATAGTCTTGACCAAGTAGGCTTCCTGCGTATTGAAGGTGCCCTGTGGTCGGTATCCCCATTTGAGGATATCGTCCCCCTCAATTTTGGGTATTTTCCTTTTGGCCATCTCCTTTTGCCAGGGTTCCAAGTCCACGTGTGCCTCCAGATTGAGATGTTCCCTGTCCAAGTGCCAACACCGCCAACTGTCCTCCTGGGTAGTGTCCTTCCAGTAGTCAACAACTGTTGTTAGGCCCTCTCCAATAGCCTGGGGGTAGATGTCTCGGGCCCAATCTTCAGTAGCCAGGACTGACCATTGCTTCCAGGAGTCCTGCCAGAAAAGCGTAGTCTCCCCATTCCTAATCTCCCAGAAGGCATGCCGGGTCACCAGCTATCTGTTCTGCTTGGCCACAGTCCAAATTAGGGAGCCCGGGTTGTCCCCATTCCATCTAATAAGGTTCTTGTCGGTGACATTTGGGGTATATTTCTTCCTCCAAAGTCTAGCCCAAAGGTCCTTGGGATGTTTTAGCCAACACCACCAGATTTTAGCACTGAGGACCTTATTCATGATGAAGGGGTCCCTTAGAACCAGGCCACCTTGTTCCTTTGGGCAACAAAGTTTATCCCAGCTGACCAGTGCCATCTTCTTCCCTGTGTTGAGGCCGTGCCAAAAGAAGTTTCTTTGGAGATTTTTGATGGTTGAAAGGACAAATCTGGGAGTAGCCAAAGCTGAGAAATGATAGATCGGGAGGGCCCGAAGAACAGCTCAGAGAAGACTAAGACGACTAGGGAGGTTTAAGACTCTATAGGTCCATGATGAAAGCCTTTTGATAAAGGAGGCGAGTAGATGCTCCCAGGAGGAGTTCCGGAGGGCATTGTCAATAAGGGGGATTCCCAGATATTTGGACGGAAGGGAGCTTTGGGTAAAACCTAAGACCTCATAGATATGACGCTGGACAGGAGGGGGCGTGTTAAAGAAGAAGATTTGGAATTTTTACTTATTGCAGTCCAGGCTCGAGGCCTCTGAGAAAGAGCGGAGAATATCCAGGATAGCGTTGGCCTCTTGGACCGTCGGGCTGCCCATCAGGAGAGTATCGTCCACGAACTGGCTGTGCGAGATAGGTGGGGAGATACCGTGCAGGGGTAGACTGGTCAAAAGATTGTTTTCCACTACAACATGTATTGACCGGCTGAGACCTTCGGCCAGAATGATGAAAAGGAAGGGGGAAAGAGGATCCCCCTGTCTAATTCCTCTAGAGGGGGAGAAAGGTCGGGAAGGGACACCGTTGATGAGAAAAGAGAAGAAGGTCGTGGAGGTAAGATTCATAATCCAGCTCACCCAGCTCTGATCAAAGCCAAAGGCTAAGAGCATTTCTCGCATAAAGTCCCAGCTTATCTTATCAAAATACTTGGAAAGGTCTAATTTAAGGAGCATACCCGGGGTTTTGGTATTTTGCAAGGAGTGGATTACTTCATGAGCCAAAATGACGCTATCCAGGATCTATCTACCCTCTACATATCCTGATTGTTTCAGGGATATAATTGTTGGTAGAATAGGCTTGAGTCTTCAGGCTATAACTTTTGTGAGAAGCTTGTAAATGACATTGCACAAGGCTATAGGTCTGAATTGCTTAGGATGATGTGCATTTCCTTCTTTGGGAACTAAGGTTAGGAAAGTAGCATTGAGGGCTTGAAGGACTTGACCAGTGGCTCTAGAATCTTCCAGAATTTCCCATACTTCAATTCTGATAATTGGCCAGCAATGATGGAAGAAATCGCTGGTGAAGCCATCCGGGCCCGGTGCCTTGAATTTGGGTGTGTTTTGAAGCACCTTGTCCACTTCCTCAATTGTGATAGGTCGGAGCAGTGTTGAGTTCTGTTCCTGGGTGACCAAGGAGGGCACGTTCCTGGTAATTTTATTGATGGCCTCGCGCCTGTCCAGGAGGGGTTCTGTAAGGATATCTTGAAAGTAGTCTATCAAGGTTGTCTCCATGTCCTCATGGGAGCGAATGGATTCTCCCTCATCCGCGACAAGATGCGTAATTTTATTGGAGTGCCTCCTCTGGATGTCAGTTCTGTGAAATTTTTTTGTATTACGTTCTCCTTCCTTGAGCCACTGGACGTGCGATTTCTGCTTCCATAAGATTTCCTCTTGTCTTTTCCTGGCCTCGAGCTGTTGGCTTATTTCCATTTCTTGGTCTTTTAGCTCATTAGATAACCCGTGCAGCCTGATTTGATGCTGAATCTCGCCTAGTTGTTCCCTCATCTTCTTCTGGGAATTGAAGATATTGCCAAAGGTATTCTTGTTCCAGAGCTTGAGAGTGTGTTTGAGGTTTTTTAATTTCTGCTGAAATTTGAACATTTTGGATCCACGCTGGACCTCTGCCTCCCTCCACCAGCTCTGGATGTTTTCCTAGAAGTCCGGATGATCCAACCAAAACTGTTCACACCTGAATGGTTTCTTACCAGGTGTGGCTGGGACGTCCATCCATAGCTGTATGGGCCAATGGTCTGAGCCGGAGAGGTTCAAAATAGTAGCTTCCATTGCCGTACCCTCCATCATAAGGGAATCAAAGATGAGGAAGCGGTCTAACTTGCAAGCAATTTGGTGATTCCCAGTTCTTCTGTTCATCCACGTGTAAGTGCCATTGATGGCGTCCAGATCAATGAGGTGAAGGTCGTCAATGAGGTTGTTGAAGACCTCAGAATCTCTTTCCAGTCGTCTGGACCCCCCTTTCTTCTCCTCCAGACCGCGAATGATGTTGAAATCTCCCCCGATCGTCCAATTGTTATACTATATTAGAGTGGATGTATAATGAAAGCTGCTGAGGAAGGATTGCTTGTCCCTTGAGCTGGCTGGACCGTATACATTAGTCAGGTGTCCAAGCTTGTTTGAGCCTATGCACCTGTAATCCGCTGTGATGGACCACTTAGTGGTAAATAAATTTTCCATTATCACCTCGCTGGTGTTCCAGAGCACGGCTAGGCCCCCGACGGTGCCCAAAGCGTCAATTGAGGCTGCGCTTCCTTGCCTCCAACAAAAGGGAAGGAGCCGATCTATGTCTTCTGATGAGAATTTTGTTTCCTGCAGCATTACTATGTCCGGTTTTTCTGTCATAATCATATCCCGTAGCACTTTCTGCTTGCTACGTCCATTGAGGCCTCTAATATTCCAAGAGATGATCTTCATAATGACGCGGGGGGGTAGGGAGTGGGGGAAAACTATCCGAGATCAAGTGGATTTGTCTCGAGTTCACCATGTAGTTGCCTATTTCTTGTATGAGCTTGTTAGTGGATTTCTGCCCCCTTTTTTTCTCATCTTTCTGAACCTTACCTAGGTTTTTTGGTTGTGTGCTCTGGATTCCTAAGGCCTTGCTGGCTTGGGCTGAAGATTCGGCTGAAGAGTTGAGAAAGACCTTGTGTACTTTTCTTAGTTGGTCTCTGGGTATGGTATAGAGTTTTTGCTGTCTGTACGCGTGCTCCAGGCGCTCCAGGTCTACTCCGGCTAGGTCATTCTCTTCCATATCCATCTCCGCATCTCCATCCTCTGTCTCCTGTAGCTCTTGTGTGTTCTGAGATTCATTTAGGTGCAAGGGATTGGGATCTTTTCCTTGCTGGGGTGTTCTAGTTTCTGCGCCTGGGTCTTGAAGACCCAAGTTCGGGGGTGGTGCACTCGGGATCAAGGTGGTGGGATTATTTTCCGGCTGATCTTGCAATATGGAAAACTTATTGCTAGTAGAAGGATCCTTACTTACTTGGGCGGGTTGCCTCCTTCCTCCTTGTGGCCTTTTTCCTACTGGCTGTACAAAGCCATCTTTATCTTTGCCCTCTTTGTCTTTGCCAGTTTCAGAGTTCCCATCTTTTTGAACCGGGTTGAGGGGACATTCCCAGAAAAGATAACCGTGTTCATGGCATTTCCTGCATCGGAACGAAATGTGTTCGTAGTCAATGGTTTGAGTCCAATCTTCATCTTGATATTCTAGTATGATGGAGCCTGGGAGTGGCTTAGCAATGTTCAAGTATACACAGATTCGCGCATAAGAGGTGTAGCGCCTCTGTTTGGTTGCTTCAGAAGATTTGACGTAGATGCCGATGGTGTTGCCTATGCCGGCCAGAACCTCTTCCAGCCAAAACTCCTATGGAAGAGAGTATAGTCGGATCCATAGAGGTGCATGAGAAAATTCCTCCTTCTCTAGGCTGAAATTTTCAGTCCAGAACCGCAGGAAGAGACCCGTCGCGTTGAATAAGTATGGCCCCCCATCAAAGATCCGGTTGCGATCCTCAAGGTTATGGAATATAATTGTAAAAAACCCCTTGGAGCCCATTTGCAACTCATAATGAACTTTTGGTTTCCACCAGTATTGTATCCACTTAATCAGATCCCGCTCGGCAGGCCAGAGCCCCAGAAATTTCCCAACTAGGGCATAATCCCTCATGTACTGCTTTTGCTCTTCTATGCGTGGTGAGCTAATAACATATTTTGGAGCTTGTGGGGCTTGTGGAATGCACTTACTTGGCAACCAGGGAGCTGATGCAGAAGAAGGGCTGGCCTCTTTTTCTGGGTCAATATCCATATCACGATCCTTGAATGTGCCTTCCTCCATCAGTTTTGAACGCAGGTCGGACGACGGCTCAAAGGCGGGCCGCTTTATTCCCTTTGCTGTATTGCCATTTGCCGTGACTCGGCTGTAGGAGGCGCCCATTGGCCCTCCCTCCTTGCGTGACATGAGCCCCAATGGGGCTATGGAAGGAGACTGTGCGACACTGGGTGACTGCAAAAACCCCAGATCGCGATTCAGAGAACTGCATAAACCCTAACCCTCCTCTCTTTAATATGAATCTACCGTCCCACATCAAAATTTGAATTAAACCTACATGCCCGATTTAAATCGGGTTTCGACATATCTTATGATGATGAGTCAAAGTGGCTCTTTAGATTCCTCTAATGAAATCCCTCTGCAAATGCCCATTCCATAGATCCTGTTAATCTTCACGGCGTTCTACACTTAACCGTGGTTTTCCCGACTTGATATCGGGGTTCAGGATTTCGGACTTTACGCTGTCGAGAGTCACTGTTCACTCGAATCCTCAATTTTCGATGAGCTCCTTTTCTCCACGCGTTGGCCCTCCTGGCTCAGCTCCGGGTCCACATGACCATTACCCCACGACCATGGCCTTACCTCTTGTCGCGGCTCCTCCTATCAGAATTTTGGCACTTGCGATGTGAAAATTTACAAGTCCTCTGGACTCGCGATTCTCCGATCCCTGATGGCTCCTTTGATACGCTAGCCCTATTGAGCTTAGCTCCTGGTCAATGTGACCGTCACTCCATGACCATAACCTTACCCCGTCGGGGCTACAGGGTTTGTGATGCCTCAATGCATACACCCACGGAATTCCCGATCGTCCAAATCCCGACGCTCCGTTATGCTGACAGCTGTTCTCCACTACGCTGCTGTCCTCCTTCTCTGCTGTGCTGACAGTTGTTCCCCACTGATCGGGGTTTCACTGATCACGATTTCACAATGCACAAATCCCTTGTCACCGGGATCTCCGATTTCCTGATGGAAAAAGTGCCGACGACGCCCGATCCTTTTCCACGCGTCCTTCTAGATGGACGGCTCAGATTAACTCTCGGGATTTCGAGACTTTCGATGTCTCAACTTTCTTGTCCTCAGGAACTCCTGACACACATCCCACCGAATGGACGGTTCATATCCCGCGTCGGGGTTTCCTTTAGGGATTTCCCCGATCCTTCGTTCACGGGAATACCGGTTTGCTGATTCCCGATATGCTTCTCCTTCGACGGGCCTTTGACCTGCCACCTATCCTCCATGGTGGCCCACACGCTATCGGGAAATCGCATATCGCGATTTCGCGATGACTGATGCACTTGTTCACGGGACTCGCGAAACTCCGATTCCCGATTCTCCAATGAAGAACCTACTACCTGGCCCACACACTATCTGCCTTATCTTCCTTGCAGCTTCTGCAGATCTGACGACTGTCGGTGACCTTCTTCAACGATCATACGCGCCCATCCAAAACTCAACCATACACTAATTTTCTTACAAAGAACTCTACATGAAAACTCTTTTGCCTCAGCCTTTGCCATCAATGAAAATATTTCCAACACAAAAGAGTCACTAGTGTTCTTCCAAGAAGACAATAGCACCAGTCTTTCAACCCTCAATGGCTTCTTTTTGCAACAAAGAACATTATCTTGCCTATTTTATCCATAAAGAATATTGATGCAACTTCAAATACAATTCAGTCCATTTCATAACACTCTTCAAGTGTGTGGTCTAGTGGTAAGGTGCTTAACTTTTGCACAAAAGGATGTGGTTCAAATCCCATTGAGTTGACTCCTTTGCTTTTTCATGGGGATATACATGTCCTACATTCCATATGTAGCACGATTTTACACTATATTTAAAAGCTTGTGGATTGTACAAAATGAATATTAATAACATTGTTGGAGCACTTTCTGGGTTGTGATGCACATATGGTGTTTCATTAATGGCACATGATTTGGTTGGTTGGAATGATACCATTGTTAGGTGGCATGATCATTTTTTTTTTAAATCCCTTTTTTGTTTTGTTTTATCCCACATTGATGGGGATTATTATCACAACAAATTTATCCACATGTCAACATCCACATGTCAACATGTTATTGGTCCATGTTTCAACACCGTGCCTTGTTTTTTTTTACCTGTTTGTCTTCAAATTTAGCAGGTCATAACTTTTTCACATGGTGTCTAATTGAACACCTTCATATTACGTTGTAAATCTCTTGACGATCTATTTGACATGTATATATTTTCAATAGAATTTGAGACCATATGATTGGATTGGTTGTGGGGATCCTCTTGGATCAATCCTCCTTATTAAGAAATTTTTGGACCACCAAAATTTTGATTTCATTCAAAAAGTAAGTGAGGGTACAACTCCCTCATTTTTTTGGTTTCCATCCATCGTTCTTTACTCAGACGCATTCCATTCAAACCCAAATGAAGATATTTGACATATTCTCTTCGTGAAGTCCTCACCCTCTTGTCAAGAATAACATCTTCCTAAAACTCATTGAGATATTTAGAAGAAAAATGATCAACAAAAGGAACTTGAACATTCTCACCTTGATCCATGATCATACGAGGCCCATATAGTTTCAAGTTTTCAAAGAATGAGTATTAGAACTAGAACTAGCGGAAGAATATATACCTTGTATGCCATGGTCATGATCTTGGTTTCATCACCTAAATCTGATCCAAGATCCTATTGGATTGTAGCAGTGGTCTTCTTATTCCAGAACTTATTTGGTCTCAGTTCTAGATGAAGTTTCCAGCACTTAGAATCATCATGTACTTCCTTTTTGCAATGTGAAAATGAATGCTTCTCATCTTCTTTCTTTACTATGGTTGTTCATTTAATTTTACCCTTTCCTTTGCTTTTGTCTGCAACTGGCTGAACTAATTGCTTTGTGAAGTTGTCCTGAACATTCTTTCCCTGTGACTCAATATGAGTGGCTTGCACACAAACTTCATTAATATTAGTTGCGTTAAACATGAGAATAACATGTCTCAAATAATATGCAACCCACCAATATATTTCAAAATATTTTCTTGCATATAAAGAGGAACTCCCAATGTTAATTCCCTCTTTCTAAAATATTGAGTATAGTCTTGCACATTTTTCCCTCTACCTTGCCTTAGATTCTGCAAATCCATTATTTATTGTTGCATATACCCTAAAGGATAAAATTGTTTCTTTAATGTAGTTGTAAACTCATACCAAGAAGATACAATTTTACCTTTCTTAGGAAGATATTCTTGAGTATTACTCTCCCACAAGATCAATGTTGTGCCTCCTAGTCCGAGAGTATCTAGTTGGAATTTTGCTTCTTTGTCCACAATTCTTTGAACACTGCAATACACTTCAATTTTCTTGATTTAATTATCCAACTTCTTTGCATTAAGCTCTCCATTATACATTGGAAAATCAAATTTCACATCTAATTTTAACAAAGGAAAATTAGAATCAACTTTCTCTGGTTGTTTTCTTTGTGGAATTGAAGAGGAACTTGAACTTGAAGGAGAGGATGGAGATGGAGAAGATTGAGGAGGATCATTGCCACCTCCTTCTCCTTTACCTTGACTTGGGCCTTCTCCCTTCTTCCTTCATTCTCTATATAACTCTTCCACCATGGTTTTCATGTCAAGAAAATCTTGTGAAAACATTATTACAGATTCGAAGAGGGTTTTTTCCCTTTCAGGTTCCATTGCTTGTCATTGGAATGCATGTCTTGTACCAATCTCAAGATTGTACTCAAGCAATCCTTCTCCATGCTTGAGCTTAGACCTAGTTAACATTCAATACCAAATATTGTGCAAATCCAACTTAGTGTATCCCTGATCAAATGCTCTGATACCAAACTTGATCCAAAATTAGTGCTAAAATTGTTTCATTACACTAATTTGAATTCTTATGCAAAAGCTTCTCAATTTTCCCGTAATTTCGTTAAAAGTTGACTTAATAAATTTAAATAAGCAAATTAAATATCTGAAATTGAGAATGAAATAGCAATAAACATAGACCAATACTCAACAAATTGATAACATAGTTCACCTCGCCTAGGCTACGTCCCTGGGTTCACTTCAAAAGAGGAACTGATCCATTAAAATTGATGCAAAATACACCATTGCATCTTCTTTACATCAAATAATGGCCTCCAATCTGCAAAAGAGTCACTGGTGTTCTTCTAGGAAGACAATAACACTGATATTTCAACCCTCAATGGCTTCTTCCCACAACAAAGAACATTATCTTGCCTATTTTCTCCATAAAGAATATTGTTGCAACTTTAAATGCAATTTAGTCCATTTTATAGCATGGTCTAGTGGTAAGGCGCTCAAATTTTGCACAAAAGGACTCCATTAAAATCCCATTGAATCTGCTCCTTTGCTTTTTCATGGGGATATACATATCCCAGGTTCCATAGGCAACACAATGTTACACTATATTTAAAAGCTTGTGGATATTATACAAGGCATATTAATAGCTTTGTTGGAGAACTTTGTGGGTTGTGATGCATGTAGGGTGTTTTATTAATGGCACACGATTTGGTTGGTTGGAATGATACTAATGTTAAGTGGCAAAATAAAATATAGTTTTTTAAATCCCGTTATTTTTACTTTATCCCACATTGAAGGGGATTATTGATTCATAATGGTTTTTAAATGTAACCTCCACACATCATACATTGATTGTGAAGTGCCATGTTGAAGCTAAGATTGCCACATGTTGCCTTTCAATTGATCCATGTGTCAACATGTGATTGTTCCACGTGTCAACATGTGATTGGTCCACGTTGCAACACTGTACCTTGTTTTTTTAACCTGTTTGTCTTCAACTTCAGCGGGCCATAACTTTTGCTACCTTGTTTTTTTAACCTGTTTGTCTTCAACTTCAGTGGGCCATAACTTTTGCATACAATGTCTGATTGACCCCGTTCAAATTGCATTGGAAATATCTTGACGACCTCTTCAACATGAAACCATTTTCAATACAATTTGAGACCATCTAATTTGATCTATTGTGGGGATTCTCCTAGATCACAGAACCACAAGCTCTTGCTTGGAACTCATGATCTACATATCTAAATCTTGATTCAATATTCAATTCAAAATCCTAGGTCAATCTATTGAAGATATCAGACTCATCAATAATGTTTGCAAATGACAATTACCAAAGGACTACTTGTAGAAAACAAGATTAATCTCAAACCAACATCTTTGATACCATGTTAGAGAACTAAAAAATTTGCAGATCTAAAGATTTATACATTACAAGAAGAGGTGGTGTTTAAAGACACCATTACAACATTGAAGCACAAGTAAACATAGCTCAACATCCATACACATACAAAACACCTCAATAAAACTTCATACACTTTTTCTATAAATCAATAAATACGTGTTATGTACCTTAGCTCTGGAAATAATATCACACACAAGATATCCAAGAATGAGATATAAAATTCCCTTTACCTGATTATATCAAAATACCCTTAAGGTAGGGAACATTGTACACTGATTATATTATTGAAGGATATACTCTCGTTCACTTTCCTCTTAAGGTAGGGTGAATTATCAATGATATAATCTCCAATACAAAATACTCTAATGCATGCCCATAAGGAGGAGTCCATCCTTCTTTATAGCCAACTAGAGAACCCTAATCATAACCACCTCCTAACTACCTAGTGGACCTTCTATAATGAGGCCACATTACATTTATTCCATGTTAAATAACTTGTGGGCCTTCTAATAATAACAATAGTGGACCCGGTCTTCTTTACATTAAATGGACACCATAACTATACTATTACTAATCTAGTGGGCCCTTTAGTCCCCCCATTACACCCCTAGGGAGATGTCAACACTGCATCCCCTTTCAGAACGTGTTGCCCTCAACACTTGTAGAGAGGAAGTAGAACCATAAACTAGGGTTCCATGTATGGGTGATAATTGCAATGTTGAAGTGGTATAAGGAACTAGGGTCCCATGTGTAAGGGTTGGATGCCACACTAAAGTAGTCCAAGAATATTTTCCATAAAACTGGGTCCCATGTACGAGTGTTAAATCCCACACTGAAGTAGCTAGTGTCCATGTGTAAGTACTAATTGCAATGCTAAATAAATCTAAGGAACTTGCCATAAACCGAGGTCCCATGTCCAAGTCCACATGTAGATTCCCAATTGATGACTCTTGAGGTCAATGAATGGTCGAGTATTGTGCTCCAAATTCCCACCACGATCACATGGATCCAAATAAATAGAATCCACAAAAACATCATCCACGTAGTTGTAAAGGGTTGGCCTGTGGATTTGGAAGGAACAATATCTCCGGATAATGTGCAAGCTAAACATAGCTAGTCATAATAGGATCTTGATTTCCCTCAATGATGTTCTCTACAGAAGGTGGAGTGGAGTCATCAAAGAGAAGGCATAAGTTGTTGTCTTCCCATAAATGAAAATTGTCCATATATATCATTCCTCACAAGCCTTCTCTAAATCATACTAACCATAATATATATCACTTATATAATCCTCTTCAATATCACTCCAAATTTCCATCCTTTGGATTGCTTCATAGGATTCCCGTATGCTCCATATAGTGTCGCACTATATGAACTCCTTCAAGGGGTGAAAATTATTTTGGTTTGAGTAACCATTGTTTGATATGCTCTTCATAATCCATAGCAAGTTCAAGAAAACATGTAAGAGATAATTCTTCCACATAATTTGTAGCTTCCACATAAATTGCATATAACAGTGGATATTCCTCAATGACGGGGTCTAATATATCCATGTAATAGGCGACAAGATACTATAACTATTAGAGCTAGTATTTTGAGGTGGTAAATTTGAAATAACCAAAACTGCCTCAACATTGATCAAAATTTCTATCATGGCCACAATTACGAAATTCCACACCCACTTGACATCTGTTGGCATTGGTTTGAAAAAAATTTGGGCGCTTTGTTAAAATATATTTGATCTACAATTTGTGAAACTGTCATTTAAAAACCCCAAAATGGCTTATTTTAAATCAACGATATATTCACTTTCCAGACTTCAATTTGGACAATTTTGTTTGAACTTCAATGTTTTTTTGAGAGGAAATCATATCTATAATTCATTTCTTCATATTTTGCATAGAAAACTATAAGAATGGATTTCAGTGTCATGACCCTCATTTTCCCTTGAAAAACCTACAAAAACAAAAAACAAAAAAGACTCCATTTTGGGCCCAAGAAAGAGCTTTGATACCACTTGTTATGTACCTTAGATATGAAAATGCTATCACACACAAGATATCTAAGAACACGATATAAAATCTAGTTTAATTGATCATATTGAAATCCCCTTAAGGTAGGGTGACCTTTCAATGAGTGAAGCTCCAATAGATGTCCATAAGGAGGACCCCATCCTTATTTATAACTAACTAGAGAACCTTAATCATAATCACCTCCTAACTACCTAGTGGAATTTATTTAATGAGGCCATGTTACATTTATTCCATAATAACTAACTAATGGGGCTTATTTAATAATAACAACCATAGTAAACCCAATCCACTTTACATTGAATGACCACCATAACCATACTATTACTACTCTAGTGAGCCCTTTGACCCCCACATTGCACCCCTAAGGAGGATCACAACAATAGGACCATTTATATAGAGCCGCAAAGTATAACTAACTTCCTTAAAGTGAGGATGACATAATCAATTTTGATTGGATAGGGTGCACATT
>ML821885.1:73946-87748 GCA_009831015.1 Picea engelmannii
AATTATCCAACTTCTTTGCATTAAGCTCTCCATTATACATTGGAAAATCAAATTTCACATCTAATTTTAACAAAGGAAAATTAGAATCAACTTTCTCTGGTTGTTTTCTTTGTGGAATTGAAGAGGAACTTGAACTTGAAGGAGAGGATGGAGATGGAGAAGATTGAGGAGGATCATTGCCACCTCCTTCTCCTTTACCTTGACTTGGGCCTTCTCCCTTCTTCCTTCATTCTCTATATAACTCTTCCACCATGGTTTTCATGTCAAGAAAATCTTGTGAAAACATTATTACAGATTCGAAGAGGGTTTTTTCCCTTTCAGGTTCCATTGCTTGTCATTGGAATGCATGTCTTGTACCAATCTCAAGATTGTACTCAAGCAATCCTTCTCCATGCTTGAGCTTAGACCTAGTTAACATTCAATACCAAATATTGTGCAAATCCAACTTAGTGTATCCCTGATCAAATGCTCTGATACCAAACTTGATCCAAAATTAGTGCTAAAATTGTTTCATTACACTAATTTGAATTCTTATGCAAAAGCTTCTCAATTTTCCCGTAATTTCGTTAAAAGTTGACTTAATAAATTTAAATAAGCAAATTAAATATCTGAAATTGAGAATGAAATAGCAATAAACATAGACCAATACTCAACAAATTGATAACATAGTTCACCTCGCCTAGGCTACGTCCCTGGGTTCACTTCAAAAGAGGAACTGATCCATTAAAATTGATGCAAAATACACCATTGCATCTTCTTTACATCAAATAATGGCCTCCAATCTGCAAAAGAGTCACTGGTGTTCTTCTAGGAAGACAATAACACTGATATTTCAACCCTCAATGGCTTCTTCCCACAACAAAGAACATTATCTTGCCTATTTTCTCCATAAAGAATATTGTTGCAACTTTAAATGCAATTTAGTCCATTTTATAGCATGGTCTAGTGGTAAGGCGCTCAAATTTTGCACAAAAGGACTCCATTAAAATCCCATTGAATCTGCTCCTTTGCTTTTTCATGGGGATATACATATCCCAGGTTCCATAGGCAACACAATGTTACACTATATTTAAAAGCTTGTGGATATTATACAAGGCATATTAATAGCTTTGTTGGAGAACTTTGTGGGTTGTGATGCATGTAGGGTGTTTTATTAATGGCACACGATTTGGTTGGTTGGAATGATACTAATGTTAAGTGGCAAAATAAAATATAGTTTTTTAAATCCCGTTATTTTTACTTTATCCCACATTGAAGGGGATTATTGATTCATAATGGTTTTTAAATGTAACCTCCACACATCATACATTGATTGTGAAGTGCCATGTTGAAGCTAAGATTGCCACATGTTGCCTTTCAATTGATCCATGTGTCAACATGTGATTGTTCCACGTGTCAACATGTGATTGGTCCACGTTGCAACACTGTACCTTGTTTTTTTAACCTGTTTGTCTTCAACTTCAGCGGGCCATAACTTTTGCTACCTTGTTTTTTTAACCTGTTTGTCTTCAACTTCAGTGGGCCATAACTTTTGCATACAATGTCTGATTGACCCCGTTCAAATTGCATTGGAAATATCTTGACGACCTCTTCAACATGAAACCATTTTCAATACAATTTGAGACCATCTAATTTGATCTATTGTGGGGATTCTCCTAGATCACAGAACCACAAGCTCTTGCTTGGAACTCATGATCTACATATCTAAATCTTGATTCAATATTCAATTCAAAATCCTAGGTCAATCTATTGAAGATATCAGACTCATCAATAATGTTTGCAAATGACAATTACCAAAGGACTACTTGTAGAAAACAAGATTAATCTCAAACCAACATCTTTGATACCATGTTAGAGAACTAAAAAATTTGCAGATCTAAAGATTTATACATTACAAGAAGAGGTGGTGTTTAAAGACACCATTACAACATTGAAGCACAAGTAAACATAGCTCAACATCCATACACATACAAAACACCTCAATAAAACTTCATACACTTTTTCTATAAATCAATAAATACGTGTTATGTACCTTAGCTCTGGAAATAATATCACACACAAGATATCCAAGAATGAGATATAAAATTCCCTTTACCTGATTATATCAAAATACCCTTAAGGTAGGGAACATTGTACACTGATTATATTATTGAAGGATATACTCTCGTTCACTTTCCTCTTAAGGTAGGGTGAATTATCAATGATATAATCTCCAATACAAAATACTCTAATGCATGCCCATAAGGAGGAGTCCATCCTTCTTTATAGCCAACTAGAGAACCCTAATCATAACCACCTCCTAACTACCTAGTGGACCTTCTATAATGAGGCCACATTACATTTATTCCATGTTAAATAACTTGTGGGCCTTCTAATAATAACAATAGTGGACCCGGTCTTCTTTACATTAAATGGACACCATAACTATACTATTACTAATCTAGTGGGCCCTTTAGTCCCCCCATTACACCCCTAGGGAGATGTCAACACTGCATCCCCTTTCAGAACGTGTTGCCCTCAACACTTGTAGAGAGGAAGTAGAACCATAAACTAGGGTTCCATGTATGGGTGATAATTGCAATGTTGAAGTGGTATAAGGAACTAGGGTCCCATGTGTAAGGGTTGGATGCCACACTAAAGTAGTCCAAGAATATTTTCCATAAAACTGGGTCCCATGTACGAGTGTTAAATCCCACACTGAAGTAGCTAGTGTCCATGTGTAAGTACTAATTGCAATGCTAAATAAATCTAAGGAACTTGCCATAAACCGAGGTCCCATGTCCAAGTCCACATGTAGATTCCCAATTGATGACTCTTGAGGTCAATGAATGGTCGAGTATTGTGCTCCAAATTCCCACCACGATCACATGGATCCAAATAAATAGAATCCACAAAAACATCATCCACGTAGTTGTAAAGGGTTGGCCTGTGGATTTGGAAGGAACAATATCTCCGGATAATGTGCAAGCTAAACATAGCTAGTCATAATAGGATCTTGATTTCCCTCAATGATGTTCTCTACAGAAGGTGGAGTGGAGTCATCAAAGAGAAGGCATAAGTTGTTGTCTTCCCATAAATGAAAATTGTCCATATATATCATTCCTCACAAGCCTTCTCTAAATCATACTAACCATAATATATATCACTTATATAATCCTCTTCAATATCACTCCAAATTTCCATCCTTTGGATTGCTTCATAGGATTCCCGTATGCTCCATATAGTGTCGCACTATATGAACTCCTTCAAGGGGTGAAAATTATTTTGGTTTGAGTAACCATTGTTTGATATGCTCTTCATAATCCATAGCAAGTTCAAGAAAACATGTAAGAGATAATTCTTCCACATAATTTGTAGCTTCCACATAAATTGCATATAACAGTGGATATTCCTCAATGACGGGGTCTAATATATCCATGTAATAGGCGACAAGATACTATAACTATTAGAGCTAGTATTTTGAGGTGGTAAATTTGAAATAACCAAAACTGCCTCAACATTGATCAAAATTTCTATCATGGCCACAATTACGAAATTCCACACCCACTTGACATCTGTTGGCATTGGTTTGAAAAAAATTTGGGCGCTTTGTTAAAATATATTTGATCTACAATTTGTGAAACTGTCATTTAAAAACCCCAAAATGGCTTATTTTAAATCAACGATATATTCACTTTCCAGACTTCAATTTGGACAATTTTGTTTGAACTTCAATGTTTTTTTGAGAGGAAATCATATCTATAATTCATTTCTTCATATTTTGCATAGAAAACTATAAGAATGGATTTCAGTGTCATGACCCTCATTTTCCCTTGAAAAACCTACAAAAACAAAAAACAAAAAAGACTCCATTTTGGGCCCAAGAAAGAGCTTTGATACCACTTGTTATGTACCTTAGATATGAAAATGCTATCACACACAAGATATCTAAGAACACGATATAAAATCTAGTTTAATTGATCATATTGAAATCCCCTTAAGGTAGGGTGACCTTTCAATGAGTGAAGCTCCAATAGATGTCCATAAGGAGGACCCCATCCTTATTTATAACTAACTAGAGAACCTTAATCATAATCACCTCCTAACTACCTAGTGGAATTTATTTAATGAGGCCATGTTACATTTATTCCATAATAACTAACTAATGGGGCTTATTTAATAATAACAACCATAGTAAACCCAATCCACTTTACATTGAATGACCACCATAACCATACTATTACTACTCTAGTGAGCCCTTTGACCCCCACATTGCACCCCTAAGGAGGATCACAACAATAGGACCATTTATATAGAGCCGCAAAGTATAACTAACTTCCTTAAAGTGAGGATGACATAATCAATTTTGATTGGATAGGGTGCACATTGGACTGCTTCTTTGCCTCAACCTGTGCACCAATTCACCTAACCGACCAGTCGACTATCCTGGTCAACCTAATCGACCAGTCATGTAATGCCTTGGTTTCGACCTTTGGATATTAGTTCAAATTACATATAAATTGTAAATAAGTGTTTATAATAACACGAGTCAATCCATGTGAGATTAGATAAAATAACCCTATGTATAAATGATGTAAATATCTTGTATGAATTCCTAGTGCAAAGCTTAGGGCCAAGGCTCAACTAGTGAATGGATAGGTATATAATTGTAGTGATTATGCTTTTTATATACCATGTGGTATGTTTTCCATGGTATACTCAAAATATGTAAACATTAATTTGAAAGATAATACAAAGGTCCAAGATGGATGTGGAAATTACGATCCATTGAAGGGAAAATGAAAAGGGGATGTATGGGGAGGATAAATAATCTGAAGTTTACTAGCTACTATATTTTATTTTTATTTATCATGTGCCTTATTTAAACTTCAACCACTATATTTGACTTAGGATCCAACCACTTAATGCATGTGGTGGTTGGTGGTGAAGAAGTCTACCTCACATAGTTATGAGGGCATGGGGGTTTGAGTACAATCATCATGAAGAAGTGTAAGAGGCCCCATCCTTATGTAAATTCACACCACCTCCATTCCCATGCACACTCTTCCATTATCATTTGAATGGTATCATGCACTCACCATTATCTCATGTTGAAGCACCACTCAATTTCTAAAACCTGCATCCCATGCTCTGAACTATTATATAAACCTGTAAAATGATCAAATCAAGAAGTGGAGAGTAATTATTGGACCTAAAAAGAGAGATGGATGGTTGTAGGGGAGAAAAAAAGCCAGGTGTTATCACTCCAAGAAACCCTTTGTGGTTGTAGACCAAAGGTGCTTGGTAACTTCAAGTAAAAATGTTTTTGTATTTTGTGTAAATGGATCAATGGGATAACTCAATTCAAACATGGTATTCAGACAGTCAAGATGATAAACAAATGAACCAGTGCTCTCATGGATTGATAATCAACAGATAACTTTAAATGGGCGAAGAACAAATTGTTCATAAACCAGTACACATGTAGGGTCTAATAAACAATGAAGAAGGTGTTTACTAATCTATGAGCCCAAAAATGAGATAACAGTCATTCAAGGCATGGCAACTCAAGTAAAAATATAGAAAGAAGGTGGAAAACTGATATCAAAAGAGAAAGACAACTGTGATTTAGTATTAGCATCAATGGGCCTGTTACATATGACATTCCTGTATCCAAAAACTGACCCCTTGTTATCGCTTCATTCAATAGATTTATAGCTCTTATAGAGTGGTTTCCAGATCCTCAAAACATGGATCTGTTAATCTAAACATAGTAACTGAAACTGTAATTACAAGAAAATAGGAATAAATCCCCAAAAAGAAGGATAATCTATGTGCGGGTCCTGATTTTGTGTTAACAGTTGATGTAATGAAGAGAAACCTTCCAAGGTTTCCTTAACTTGATCTTATGCAGATAGAAATCGAATTTAGTGATGTGGCACTTGATTCCTAATATCTTACCCTGTATTGCTGCAAACAACTTCAACGCTTCCTTGATGAACCTCCTTTACCTCTGACTGGTCTCTTCACCTCTTCTTGCTCGGTCTTAGATTGTATTTCTTCTTCTGTATGAAAACAGTGAGCAAACTTGGAACTTTTAGGGACCCTTGCACTGTCTCCACTGCTAATATGCCTTCTGGACTTGATAGAAAATGAATTAGTAGTAGTCTGCTGAGCTAAGGGCGATTGTAAGCTTTGCATGGATTGCCCAGATGCTGGAATAACTTTTGTAGGGGTTACATCAGTTGGTGACTTGTAATCTTCGCCACTTGGAAGGTCAATAGTTGGTTATGCCTTGGTAGTTGGTGCGTTGAATCTCAAAACTGGTAGTGGAGGAAGCAATGTAGCAGGCTGATTTTTGCAAGGCTATGACCCTTTGAAGACCTACGAGCGAGCTGTTCTAGATTATCTTCCACTTCATCTTCTTTCGAATTGACATCAACAAAAGGTGCAGGAGTTTTATTCTTTTCCGACGCAACAACTAATCCTGAAGCAATCACATTATGTTTTCCAAGGATACGCTGGAGGTCATCATTCAATGTTAGATCTTGGCAAAGAAACTCTTCATCCAAAGTTGTATTTACGAGTTGCACAACTCTCTACTTGTAAGAACGACATTGTTCAACAAGATCCACAATAACTTCCTACTTGATTCCCTCTTTAGACCGAAAATCCAGAGCATTTAGCATATCCAATAGAACATCCATAAGACCACGAGCATTCTGAATCTCTGTCAAACTCAAACCCGGAAGCTCAAAATCAATGAATGATTGAGCTGCTTCACCATCATATTTTGGAGAATCGTATGACTGGAAATATGGCACAATTGGATGGCTCTGTGGAGGAGTGTGAATTGGAGCAGAACTTTATGCACGCTGAGGAAATCTTCTACCTGATCTACCAACAGCTTCTTGCCAATCATGTCTGAGACAGAAAACCCCTTCATCCCATTTACAAGAGTGCCACAGTCGATTGATGTTTTCTTCACTGGAAAGGAAAAGGTGAAGCCAATTTCCCTTTGTTGACCAGGAGGTAAATGGAAATTCTTGCCCTCAATTGCAACAAATCTTATTAGCTCAAAAGCAATGTAGTCAAACAATTCCTTAGTTGTGCTAACCATCAGTTTTGGAGGAATGGGAACTTCCTCGAACTCTTGGTCAACAACCCGCCTTTCTTTGTCGCCCAATTAGACACGCAAGACTCAGAAATTGGTTCCACCGAGATCCAATGCATATTCCACTTTAAATGAAATTGGAGCTTCAGTTGCGCGCAACATTCATGATTATTCTCCAGAAGATCTGCCTATAATTTTGAGTTTGTTATGAAGTGATCTATCATGAGATTCTGAACCATACCCGAATTAATAATGTATGTCAATTAAGGCACTTAGTTGAGGTTCATGCTCCATTTACCAACCAATTGCAATGATGAATCAGGCTCGCTTGATGTTGGAGCGTGCGAAAGAATGAGATTTGAATTTTGAACAAGAAAATCTTTCGGTGGTTAAGGGCCTTCCTTTACAGCTACATTATACTCTTTTCTTGCAAGCATCACACAACCCAGTTGATGGAGAGCCAATGTTTTTTGTCTGCTAATGGCCTGTGAGAAGTGCTCCTCGACTGTTGAAAGTCATCACTTTCACCAGCGCATAGACCTATGAGATATGCTCCTTAGCTGTTGAAAGTCGCCACTTTCACCAGCTAATACTCATATTTTAAACACTCGTTAGCTGTTGAAAGCGTTTTATGAAAATTTTAAAGAGAAGACCTTTATGGGTCATCTTATTTCTAAAACAAAAATCAAAACCTAAATTTTGCAGCCAGAAAAACTCAAAACTAATTTGAGAAAACTACCAATAACCATGCTATCCACCACAAAATGCGACCATAGGGACGGGTTCATTTTGGGAGCTAACATTTGGCTCCAACTGGGATGGGCATCTCCCTGTGAGGTGACCAAGAACCTAGCTAGACTCAGTAGCCTTTAACATTGGTCATTGGAGTCATCTGGCTGCCTTTGGCATTGGGCATTGGAGTCATCTGGCTGCCTTTGGTATTGGGCATTGGAGTCATCTGACTGCCTTTGGCATTGGGCATTGGAGTCATCTGGCCTGTGCAACTGTTCCTTGAATACCTTCAAAACCTGCCTTTATTCAACCAATGTTAACTACTATTTCTGCTACAATCTGGAAATGCTTGGGCAACGAGCTTATTTCCTACTCCTACACTAACCAGCTCTGCCATTTGTTAAGTGAATGATGATTTCCATAGTAGCCATCCAAGCAATTTGAACACTAAATAAATCTTGTCTTTATTACTGATTAGCAAATATTGTTGAACATGCAACAACAATGACAAGGAGCTTTTCAGGAAATCATACTTACCCAGAAACACTGGCAAGCTAAAGAAATCTGAAATTTTCAGGTTCTTCGAAAAGTATAGATCCATGAAAACTGCTACTGGATCCTTGGAAAGAAAATAAGAAACATGCTGCTCGTCGAGAAACAGATGCATGTCCATGGTAACCTCTAGCTCAGCCATGATTGTTTCTCTATAAGAGGACTGATCTTCTTCTTGTCCTTTTGAGATCAGTGCTTGATCATCGATGATTGTATCTTCCTCTTCAGACAAATGTACAAAAGATGATGATAGAACAGGTTTTACATCATATGAATTTAGATCTACCGAAAACATGTAGTTGCCTATATAATTATCAGTTACCATAGGTTCTTCTTGATTTTCAAACTGGTCATGAAATTCAAACTCATACCTGTCTCTGGAATACTCTGCACATACTAAAGAATCTGATTCTGAATCTGAAATAAACTCACCTTCAAGCTGTTGTTCCTTATCTGTTTCATACTTACTGCTTTCTTCAGAACAGTCCTCAACGGATGATGATAGAGCAATGTTTAAATGGCAAGGATTATGATCAACTAGGAACATGTAGTTTTCAATACAATCATTGGTTATCATAGATGCATTCTGATTTTCAAATTGATCATAAACTTTAGATTCATACCTGTCTCTGGAGTACTCTGAAATTGTTGGAAAATTCAGATCCGAATCTAAAAAGAGGTCACATACTTGCTGCTATTCTAAAACTGTTCTATCCTCATTATTCTCCTGCTCAAAATCTGAGGTATAATGACATTATGCTTGCTCATGTGCTTGTAGATTTTCAAAGAAATCTCGACCTCGGATCCTTCGAGAAGCACAAATGTTCTCTTCTACTTCTTGAGCATCTTCAAACAACTGGGTCAGGGATGAAGACTTCCGTTCTAGCAGAAGAAGGACAATATCTGAATGAAGACCCATGACATAATATATCATGGCAACTATCTCTGTAGGCCTGACCTCCAAAGGCATGTCATGATAGGCACGATAAAACCTTCTGTTAAAAACAGGTAGGGCTTCATCCTGTTCTTGTTTCAAAGCATAGAAATCGGTAAGGTAGGAATCTAAAGATTTGTACTTTCCCCAATACTTCAGGAAAACATTAGAGAATTCGGTCCAAGAGCCAATCGAATCAGCTCTCAGAATTTTAAACCATGCAGCAACATCTTTGATCAGAGACTTTGAAAAAAATCTCATGATTACATCTTCATGAGCAAGCTGAAAACGATCAAAAAAATCCAAAAAGGATTCCATGTGTCTCTCAGCTGAAGTTTGATTCTCTCCAGAAAACCAAGGGAGATATTCATAAATGTCATTAGGATAAGGATGAAGAAGAAGGGGTAGCTGTAAAGGTTTGAACATCTTCATCCAGATCTTATCTTGAAAAGCTGTGAGCTGATCATGAGAGATGGTAAGTTGTTGATCAGGTTCAGAAATTATGGCCAGAGGGGCTGAGATTTGGACATGGTCTAAAACAATTTCTATCTTTTCAAGGTCACATGGCTGATCAGATTCTGAAGGAAAAGAAATACAGTGATAATCTTTGTGAATGGGCTTAGGTAAAGTTACCGAATCTACATCTACAATGCAGGGCTGCATAATTTCCTCTTCTAAAGATGGATATATACAAGAAGGATGATGATTTTCTGAATATACGAAGCAGAAAATAATTCTCTTTACACGCGCAAGGAAAAGCATGAAAGAGCTGATGAAGAAAAACAACATTTCATGAAGCAAAATAATGAATTGATATCTGGATCTTGACTTCAACCTCTTCATCTTTTATCAACAGGATCCTCCCCAGTGGAGTCTTTGAACGTGGAGTCGCCAGATAGAAAATTACAACCAAGTGAATGTCCAGGCTTTGTCTATCATCAAAGCTGGATCTATGTCGTCTCCCAGGGAAGCTTGCTTCGCTCTCCGTTCCCCAGCAACGGCGCCAATTTGTTATCACTCCAAGAAACCCTTTGTGGTTTTAGACCAAAGGTGCTTGGTAAATTCAAGTAAATTTTTATTTTTATTTTGTGTAAATGGATCAATGGGATAACTCAATTCAAACATGGTATTCATACAGTCAAGATGATAAACAAATGAACCAGTGCTCTCATGGATTGATAATCAGTAGATAACTTTAAATGGGTGAAGAACAAATTGTTCATAAACCAGTACACATGTAGGGTCTAATAAACAATGAAGAAGGTGTTTACTAAGCTATGAGCCCAAAAATGAGATAACAATCATTCAAGGCATGAAAACTCAAGTAAAAATACAGAAAGAAGGTGGAAATCTGATATCAAAAGAGAAAGAAAACTGTGATTTAGTATTAGCATCAATGGGCCTGTTACATATGACATTCCTGTATCCAAAAACTGACCCCCTGTTATCGCTTCTTTCAATAGTTTTATAGCTCTTACAGAGTGGTTTCCAGATCCTCAAAACATGGATCTGTTAATCTAAACATAGTAACTGAAACTGTAATTACAAGAAAATAGGAATAAATCCCCAAAAAGAAGGATAATCTATGTGCTGGTCTTGATTTTGTGTTAACAGTTGATGGAATGAAGAGAAACCTTCCAAGGCTTCCTTAACTTGATCTTATGCAGATAGAAATCGAATTTAGTGATGTGGCACTTGATTCCTAATATCTTACCATGTATTGCTGCAAATGACTTCAACACTTCCTTGATGAACCTCCTTTACCTCTGACTGGTCTCTTCACCTCTTCCTGCTCGGTCTTAGCTTGTATTTCTTCTTCTGTATGAAAACAATGAGAAAACTTGGAACTTTTAGGGACCCTTGCGCTGTCTCCACTGCTAATATGCCTTCTGGACTTGATAGAAAATGAATTAGTAGTAGTCTGCTGAGATAAGGGCGATTGTAATCTTTGCATGGATTGCCCAGATGCTGGAATAACTTTTGTAGGGGTTACATCAGTTGGTGACTTGTAATATTCGCCACTTGGAAGGTCAATAGTTGGTTCTGCCTTGGTAGTTGGTGCATTGAATCTCAAAACTGGTAGTGGAGGAAGCAACGTAGCAGGCTGAGTTTTGCAAGGCTATGACCCTTTGAAGACCTACGAGCGAGCTGTTCTAGATTATCTTCCACTTCATCTTCTTCCGAATTGACATCAGCAAAAGGTGCAAGAGTTTTATTCTTTTCTGGCACAACAACTAATCCTGAAGCAATCACATTATGTTTTCCAAGGATACGCTGGAGGTCATCATTCAATGTTAGATCTTGACAAAGAAACTCTTCATCCGAAGTTGTATTTACGAGTTGCACAACTCTCTGCTTGTAAGAACGACATTGTTCAACAAGATCCACAATAACTTCTTGCTTGATTCCCTCTTTAGAATGAAAATCCAGAGCATTTAGCATCTCCAATAGAACATCCATAAGACCACGAGCATTCTGAGTCTCTGTCAAACTCAAACCCAGAAGCTCAGAAGCAATGGATGATTGAGCTACTTCACCATAATATTCTGGAGAATTGTATGACTGGAAATATGGCACAATTGGATGGCTCTGTGGAGGAGTATGAATTGGAGCATAACTTTATGCACGCTGAGGAAATCTTCTACCTAATCTACCAAAAGATTCTTGCCAATCATGTCTGAGATAGAAAACCCCTTCGTCCCATTTACAAGAGTGCCACAATCGATTGATGTTTGCTTCACTGGAAAGGAAAAGGTGAAGCCAATTTCCCTTTGTTGACCAGGAGGTAAATGGAAATTCTTGCCCTCAGTTGCAACAAATCTTATTAGCTCAGAAGCAATGTAGTTAAACAATTCCTTAGTTGTGCTAACCATCAGTTTTGGAGGAATGGGAACTTCTTCGAACTCTTGGTCAACAACCCGCCTTTCTTTGTCGCCCAATTAGACACGCAAGACTCGGAAATTGGTTCCACCGAGATCCAATGCATATTCCACTTTAAATGAAATTGGAGCTTCAGTTGCGCGCAACATTCATGATTATTCTCCAGAAGATCCGCCTATAATTTTGAGTTTGTTATGAAGTGATCTATCATGAGATTCTGAACCATACCCGAATTAATAAGGTATGTTAGTTAAGGCACTTAGTTGAGGTTCACGCTCCATTTACCAACCAATTGCAATGATGAATCAGGCTCGCTTGATGTTGGAGCGTGCGAAAACACGAGATTTGAATTTTGAACAAGAAAATATTTCGGTTTTCGCACGCAGATTTTGAACAAGAAAATCTGCATATCATAGAAATATTTCAAAATCTGCATTACATAGAAATGAGAATTATCATTACAAGGTGCAACTGAGTTCTCAAGAAGTAATATTTCGGTTGTTCAAAATCTGCATTACATAGAAATGAGAATTATCAAGTTTCGTACATATACAGCTGCATTACACTCTTTTCTTGCAAGCATCACACAACCTAGTTGATGGAGAGCCAATGTTTTTTGTCTGCTAATGGCCCGTGAGAAGTTCTCCTCGACTGTTGAAAGTCATCACTTTCACCAGCGCACAGACCTATGAGATATGCTCCTTAGTTGTTTAAAGTCGCCACTTTCACCAGCTAATACTCATCTTTGAAACACACGTTAGCTGTTGAAAGCGTTTTATGAAATTTTTAAAGAGAAGACCTTTATGGGTCATCTTATTTCTAAAACAAAAATCAAAACCTAAATTTTGCAGCCAGAAAAACTCAAAACTAATTTGAGAAAACTACCAATAGCCATGCTATCCACCACAAAATGCGACCATAGGGACGAGTTCATTTTGGGAGCTAACACCAGGTTAATAGGAAACCTCCCTTTTTCCTTATTAATTGCTACTCATTGGATGCCTTAGAACCAATGCATATTTTTGCTAGGTTATTCGAGAAAGTAAACAAAAATATGGGTTATTCATGCTTACATTGAGAACACTATATGGGCCAATAATATTGAGGGAATGTGGAGTAAGGGAGATGCCTTCCTTATGCTATGTGGACAATGGTTGGGAATTCCATGACTATTTGATGACTAGATGGTGGCTTGTAGTGTTTAGTTTTGAATAGCTTGGTTAAGCCTAAGGTGCCATCTGCAATGGATGCCTATAGTTGGGTGGGAAATTACTTATACGTAACCAATTTCTTGGACCATCTTGGTGAGAAGATAACTAATGTTCAATCTTTTCTCTCAAATATCTATCTATAACTCTACATTTAAGTTTGAGTTCTGCTTATGAATGTATTTCAAAATGGAATCCTCAATTTCAATGAGTATGTGCATGTTTATTTCTAATACATTAGTTAATTTCATGCATGTATAAATTGAAATGACTTTAGAATTTAATGGGTTCAAATTTATATTGAGATTTTTGAACCCTGGTAGCATCCCATCCCCATAGGTTGGGAAATATTTTGAAGGGGGTGTTACAATTTGATTGTCTCGATTAACCCAATGGACTACTC
>ML821886.1:27953-38772 GCA_009831015.1 Picea engelmannii
AGCTCAATATCTAATGGCTATGTTTCCTTCTAGCGGTTAGACTAAATGAAGGATGCTTGGGCCCATAACCTGTTAGAATATAGAAGAATGTGCTCATTTTACCATTGACAATATCACTATTGTCACCCAACCATATGCCGAAGCCACCCTCTGAGCACCTTGACCTTGACAGAGAAGATAATTCTGGTAGCAATCCAATAACCAAGCATGGCTAATGCACCAAGTAAGAAAGTAACCAAAGCTGATCAGATAGTCCAACCCAAAACTGGCGCAACACCTTCCCCAGAACTTGCGCACAAGACTGCCAAACTGTAGTGCGCACATGTGACTTCTGCAATTCTGAGAATGTGACAAATGAGATATTGGCGCCTTGTATTTATAGTATTGCTGGAAGACTTGTCTGGGACGACTTCTCCTTCTGGGTACTAATTAATTCATATTAATTCTCTTTCTTCAACCGACATCTCATCTAGGGTTACATTCATTTCTTTGCTTCCTTCCGGAATATTCTGATCTTGTCAAAGGTCACAATAAGGGTTCATACCTCTCGAAGCTACCATAATATCAACAGATACCTCCCGAAGCTACCATAATATCAACACTCCCTCCTAGCTAGGGAGGTATAACTATTAATGGTCTTGAGCACAAACAAACCATTCAACTGGTAGCATCATGAACACCGTCATTATTATCCAACTTGATAATCTCCATGACAACTGACATAACACAACTGTGTTTATTCATAGTAGTACACAACTACTCAATCTGTGACACACAATCACAAACAATGGAACATATCCACCACAATAGCATATCTCTACTGTCTAGAGACATGTAGTCTCCATTATATCAACTGATATCAATCTGCACAGAAATAATGCTATGATATGAACTGAGTCATGGGCCATTATTCCACTCACATATGTGAGATCTGGAAGAGCATCTGCCCTTAGAGTAGAACATCAATGATGGGCTATATGGAATATTCTTCTCAGGAAAGGAAGAATAATTTTCCTAATTTCTGAGCCTGGACGATTCTCTATCCCGGGCGATTCCTCCGACACTAAATAAAGTGCAACCTGGAGAGAATGAGTCTCTGTCGTAGGGAAAGCCTATCCTTGATTGATGAACCTAGACCATTCACCTATATGGGCCATTCTTCCGATGGTAAACAAAGTGAAACATGGAGACAATGAATCTTCCCTAGGGAATGACTGTCCATACCATTTCCTAAGGAAATGAATGTCCTACACCAACCTCCAAAATAGACCATTCTTCGAAACTGCTCACAACTGTGAGCTTTGAAAGAATGAATGTCTAATGAGGCATACCAGTCTTCTTGACCACTAATGAGATTGACCGTTAAGAAGAGAGACTCTCCTATACCATTCCCCATGTTATACCATTCGATCTGGACCATTTTTCGAACTAGAAAATGCCTGTCAATCAGAAATCTCAAACCACTTTCTGAACTTGAAAGGAACTGCCCAAGATGGACCATTTTTCAACCTTGAAAATGACTGTCCTCAATTCAATATTATGTCAGTTCTCCCTCCCAACCTGGAGAGTCATTTCTTCCCTTTCAGCTAAGGTATTTATTTCCATGATCCCCAATTTGTCTCGGAAATATGTAGACTTTATTCTGGACATAGGCTTTGTCAGGATATCTGTTGTCTCCTCATCTGTGGGGATGTACTGGATCTTTAATTCTCCTTCCTGGACTTTATATCGAATAAATTAGTATTTGATCTCAATGTGTTTCGACCGTTCATGAAACACTGGGTGTTCTGATAACCTTATACAACTCTGATTGTCACAATGTATTATGGTCGAATCTAGAACCTGATCAAATAAATCAGAAATCAACTTTCTCAACCATATTGTTTCTGTACATGCCTCACATGCCGCTATATATTCTACTTTAGCTGTGCTAAGTGCGACAGAATTTTGTTTCCTGCTGCCCCAAGATATCATAGTGGAGCCCAAGTTGAAACACATCCCCGAAGTACTCTTTCTGTCTTCTGCACTTCCTTCCCAATCTGAATATGTGAATCCATGAAGCTATATATCAATGGATGCTGTATATCTTAAACCATCATTTATTTTCCCATGGATATACCTTAAAACATGCTTTGCAACTGTCCAATGCTCATGTCTAGGTTCCACCTAGAACTGGCTTAGTGTGTTTACGACAAAAGAAATGTTTGGCCGAGTATTTACCAAATACATCAATGACCCAATCAATTGTCGATATAGTGATGAATCTACTGGATCAGAATCGTAATATTTTACTTTTCTTATAGCTTTAGTCATAGGAGTGTCCATGGATTTGCAATCCATCATTCCAAACTTTCGAAGAATATTTATTGCATATTTTCCTTGTCCAATGAATACTTCACCATGCTTTTGCCATACTTTTAGTCCCAAGTAATAATGCGTGAGACCAAGATATTTCATATAAAATTTAGAAGCTAGTTCCTTTTTGCACTGGATGATGAGAGACTCTTCACCTGTTAGGAATAGATCGTCGACATATAGTAGTAGAATCACATGTGCATTGTTCACGACTTTGTAGTAAAGATTTGTATGTGCATGAATTTTGGATAAACCAAGTCTCGTTAGATAGCTGTCTATTCTGGCATACTGAGATCTTGGAGCTTTCTTGAGTCCATATAAAGATTTCTTTAGTTTGCAAACATGAGTGTCTCTTGAATGTACTTCAAACCCTTGAGGTTATTCAATATATACTTCTTCTTCGATTGCTCCATTGAGGAAAGCTATCTTTACATCCATCTGATGTAAACTCCATCCCATGGAAGCGACAAGAGACATGATAGCTCTAATGGAAGTATATCTGGCAACCATAGCAAATGTTTTGTCATAGTCTTCTCCCTCCTTCTAGGAGAACCCTCTAGTTACGAAACTTGCCTTATATTTATCCATGCTTGCGTCTGCTGCATGTTTGATCTTATATACCTATTTTGAATTTACTACTGATTTTTCTTTAGGTCTAGGCACAATTTCCCATACATCATTTTTCTTAATGGACCGGTGTTCTTCTGTCATGGATTCTTTCCATTGTTTCTTCTGAATTGCCCCTTAAAATGTGGTAGGTTCTTCATCTATAATATTTGTCATACATGTTGCATAGCTAGAGAATATTTTGGGCTTCTTACTTTTTTTGAAGGTCCCACTTGGGGCCTTGAGTGTTTCTGCTTCTTGTAGGGTTGCTTCAAACCAGGATGGTTGTTTCTTGGTCTCAGGTACAATGTCTGAATCAATGGTCTCACATGGTTGCATCAGATGATCAAGTTGTTCCTTTTCTTCATTTTGGTTTTATGGAAGACATGTGCCTTCTTCAATAGGATCTTCATACTCTTCTTCTTCTATAGTTTCTTCTATGGATTTCTTGAAAGCCATCTTTTCATTGAAGGCCACATATCTGCTGACTTCAATCTTATGTTGTTCCGAGATATAGATTCTATAAGCCTYKGATGATTCGCTATATCCCACGAATATGACCTTCTTTCCTAAGGGTTCTAATTTATTCCTTTTGTCCTTGGGAATGTGAGAGTAAACAGGACATCCAAAGATTCTTAGGTTTTCCACATTAGGTTTCTTACTTGAGAAGGCTTCTTCTGGAGTCATATCCTTCAATATGCGGTGAGGACTTCTGTTYTGAACATATATTGCTATCATGGCTGCTTCTCCCCATAATAACATAGATAAACCTTGATCATTTAGTAGTGCCTTCATGGTTTCTTCAATGGATCCGTTCTTCCTTTTTGCTACACCATTTTGTTGAGGATTATGAGGAACAATTAGCTCCCTCCTAATCCCTGTCGATTTGTAAGAGGCAACGAATTCCTTTGATGTGTATTATCCTCCATTATATGTTCTCAA
Source organism: Picea engelmannii (assembly GCA_009831015.1). Classification (NCBI taxonomy): domain Eukaryota; kingdom Viridiplantae; phylum Streptophyta; class Pinopsida; order Pinales; family Pinaceae; genus Picea; species Picea engelmannii. The sequence goes on from ML821886.1 coordinate 31,857, forward strand.
GGTCTTGATTTTCTTGTTTGTGAGGTTCTCTATTTCTTCTTTGAATTCTTGAAACTTGTTGAATACTTCGTCCTTTGTCTTCAGTAAATATAACCAAGTCTTTCTTGAGTAATCATCTATGAAGATTACGTAGTAAAAAGAACCTCCTAGAGATTTGACTGGCATCAGACCACAAACATGTGAGTGTATTAGATCTAGAATCTCCTTAGATCTATTGTTGCTGCTTGGGAATAGTTTCTTGATATTCTTTCCAAGAGCACATCCTTTGCAAATTCCTTCATGTGTAGACTGCAATTTTGGTATTCCTTCAACCATCTTTTTGAGAAAAGGTAATGCTTGATAGTTAATATGAGCATACCTTCTGTGCCAAAGTTCATTGTGATTGACTTCATCATGTACAAGAGATTCTTCATTTTGTTCTATTAGTCTATGTAGATTTCCTTTGCGGTTTCCAATAACCCTAGCATTCTCTATGCTGGAGTCTTTATGCCAAGATAACACTTTTCCATCTACGAAAGATATTCTGTTTCCTTTGTCATCTAGGCAAGATATGGATACAAGATTATTTTCTAAACCAGGTACATATAAGACATTGCTCAAATGAACATTATTACCTATTTTCAACTTGACAGAGGCTTGTCTAAATCCTTCGACTGGGTAAGTGCTTTTGCCTTCGAGCTCTACCTCTTACGATGTCTTCTTCTCATTTAGATTTGAGATTCTGGCTTGATCTCCTGTCATATTCCTAGAATCTCCACTATCAATTATCCACATGTCATGTTCAATCGTTCCTGTGAGTGCTGAGTAGTGTAGATGACTAGTCTTTTCACTCATGACTTCGGTTGACTGGTGACTGGTCATGCCTTGATCCAAAATTTCAACTTTGATGTTTCTGCCTTCTGAGAGTGCCAAGAGGTGCACTGGACTAAGGCACACTTGAATACCTTCTTCTTGAGCGATATGTTCCATCACAAGGTGTTGGATCGGGATTTTAGGGTTTCTGCAACTGCTCCTGCTAGTAACCCTAGTGACAGTGTCTTGAAAGATGCTTCTGATAGTAAACCCTAGCAGTAGTTATTCAACGATATTAGTATGCTAATGACTATTATCCCTTCTAACGGTTAGACTGAAATGAAGGAGGTGTGGGCCCATAACCTATTAGAATGTGCTCGTTTTACCATAGACAATATCACTATTGTCACCGAACCATAGGCCGAAGTCACCCTTCGAGTAACTTGACCTTGACAAAGAGAAGAATCCTGGTAGAAAACTAGTAGCCAAGCAAGGCTAATGCACCAAGCAAGAAGTAACCAAAGTTGATCAGAGACTCCAACCTAGAAAGATAGAAACAATAGGCTTCAGAACTGACGACAACACCTTCTCCAAAACTTGCGCACAAGACTGCCAGACTACAATGCGCACAAGTGTCTCTCTGTAATTCTGAGAGATGTGTGTAAAATGAGAACTGGTGCCCTGTATTTATACTGGCTCTGGCAGGCTGTTTGGGATGAATTCTCATTTTGGGTACTAATTAATTCATATTAATTATTTCTCTTAGCCGACATCTCTTCTAGGGTTACATTCACTTCTTTTCTTGCTTCCAAAATATTCTAATCTTGTCAAAGTGTCACAATGGAGGTTGATACCTCTCAAAGCTACCATAGTATCAACACCCATAACCTGCTAGAAATAATAGGTGTGCTCATTTAATCATAGACAATATAGTGATATTTTTACCCAACCATAGGCCGAAGCCACCCTCAAGTACCTTAACCTTGACAAAGAATAGTTCCTGAAGAAAACCCTAGGCCTAATAGCCAATCAATGTTGCGTACCTCTCTCCAGAACTAGCACACAAGGAAGAAAGTACAAACCATAACCAATAGAAATTCCAAGCCTAAATGGAGAATGCAGGTTGCAGTAGTTACAGTTGCAGCTACTCTCTAGACTTGCGCACATACTCAGTTTCTACAGTGCGCACTCTTACATTTCTACAGTTGCGAGCTGTGTCTGTCCAATGAGCTCTGGTGTCCTGTATTTAAACTGCTTCTACTTAGCTGTCTGGGCCGAATTCTCATTCTGGAGGCTAAAAACTCAATATTAAATATTTCTTTTAGTTGACTTTTCTTCTAGAGTTATGTCGAATGCTTTAGGGTTTCTTCTTGCTTCTCAGAATATTCTATTCTTGTCAGGGTTACACTGGAGGTTAATACCTCCTGCATCTACCATAATATTAACACATACAACAATAAAAATAAATATAGAAAGGATTCCATTGATAAAGGTCTGTTGACCAAGGATGGATCGAGGCACAAGAAAAAAATTGGAATTGTTAATTTGTTGCCTTGGGTGATGCTGAAATTACCTAATTTGTACTTCTGAATTGGAATGCTTTTGTAGCAGAAAAGGCAAGAGTGGTCCTTGTTGGGTATTATCATATAGAGAGGGAAACATGATTATGATTATGCATATGGGACCTGCCATGTGAATGGTTGTTATATCTCAGGAAAACTGGTATTAAGACCAAATCAAAATGAATGAATAGTATAAAAATGTGTGAGTAATGCACGTGCATGATATGTACATGTACACATGCTTAAAAGGACATGATATGACTTCATGAGTAAGAGGGTAGTAAGGCAAGGAGTGTGCTTTCCTGGACTGAATAATGCCATGGATGCATGGCTGACCCTATAAAGGAGGATCTATGTATTTTGTTTAAATAATAGCTTGATGAAGTATGCCATTCCTCAGAAAGAACTAAGATGAAATGCTGAAAGGAAAAATGAGAAAGATTTCCCTGTTGATTAAGATAGAAGGCAAGGTGAGATTTCCTTTGAGAATATCATGAACAAATAATGAGTTAAATATTTTTAAAAAAATATGCATATGAAATTGTAAAGTGTGTTGGTGTTACACACACACACACACAACATGCTAATGCATGTGATTAAGTGCATAAAGGCACAACTAGAAAAAAAGATGATAATACGAAGATACATGTTTAAATGTAAATTATGAAGTGCATAACAAGAATGCATGCTTATATTCCCTATGGAATATTGGGTAAATCCATGGACTGATGAAGCTGAGGCTGACTCAAGATTGAGGCATTTCAGACCATTTGGATATGCAACAAGAGACTTGCATGTTGAAGAAGTTCCTTGTGAACGAACTGTGTAAGAAAATCTTTCACGAGAACAAAGCTATAACCTTAATGACTACTGAAAATATGGGTAGCAGGCTAGTTTATATAAGAATCATGGATTACATTCTAAAATATAATGCATGCATAGAGAACATGCAAATGAAGTTAACCAATTTGATTAGTAAATGTGCATAATGCACTAGTTTAGGATTAAATTGTAAACCAATATCTTGATGTTGTAGCATGTTGATTTACCAGAGAAAGTCAAGAAGAAACTTGGCTAGAACTGCTCAAGGAACAAAGCAGGCAGATTCCTAAGGGGATGGATTGCAGAAGCAAAGAAGGAGAAAAGATGAACACTTTTCTCACTTTAAAAACTATGATGTATGAGACAGAGTTGTTGATTTTTTTGGATACTTAGATATTGATATTTATTTGCTTATGATTACAAAAACAAGATTTACTTTATACCATAGTTATCATAGAATAACTGTACACTAAAATCTCAACTATAATAGTGCAACAGAAAAAACAAGATCTATGAATATTAACCAAACATAGTAGACACAATAACACAAGAGTTTATCTTGGGAAACCCAATCCTTGGGAGAAAATCCAACAACCTTTCTTAGAGGAATCAATTCAAGATTTTACAAGATTACCACCATAATAAATGAACCAAGAGATAATAGAAAGTCACCTCCCAAGACTAGTGCAACTCTCCTAGAGGTAGCACACAAGATAGTACACCCAGAAGTTGCAGTTGCAACATCTTCTTCCCTTGCCTCAAAATTGTGCCTTCTTTTCCTTGAGTGAGAGAGTTAAGTGTGTGTGTAAAAATGAGAAGACATCACCTTTATTTATATTGGTTCGGTCACTTTATTGGGGCCGACTTCTCTTCCTGGATATTTATTTTTTCTTTATTATTTTCCAGTGGGGTCGATTTATCTTCTAGGGTCTTCAATTTCACTTTATTATTTTCCTGTGGGGACAACTTCTCTTCTATGGTATTCTATTTCTTCCTGGGCTCCTTCAATGATGTAGAAGGGTCTTTTTCTATTTCTTTGTGGAGAATGACTGCTCGAAGTTGCAAAACTTCAACAAGAGTTGGGCTGGAAAATAAATCTATAAATATGTTTAATGAATAGGCTTGGTTGAACCATGTTATGTAAAGGCGATGAGGCCTAACTCAATTGGACTGAAATTTCCAGGCTATGTAGAATAAGTTGGAAAGAAAGGAATAATCCCTTAACTCCTTTCTTGTTGTCTATTAGGTTTTTTCGGGACGAGAAACTGATATGCTAATGGATGTGAATGTTTTGGCATGAGAATGTTATGTGTGAATGTTTTGGTATGAACATGCAGACAACTGGAATATTTCATGCTTGCACTTAAAAAAATATTGAGGCAATGTGATAGAGTACATATGGATATGTAGGAGTATATCTGAAAATGTTTTATTGATTCAAATGAGATGATACATGCATTTTTATGTAATATGACAACTGATCTAATTGTGATTGTGCTGATGCATGTATGTGTAGAAAAATATTGGAGTTGTTGGGAAAGACAATTGCCAACGATGGACAACCTCAGGCAGAGGTAAACACAAGGAGGTTGTTGTTGAAAGTTGTTGAAGGGACCCCGGGAGTTCCCATGAAATCATCAATGATGAGGTAATATCATAGAAGTGGTGGCATCCAGAACATGTATAAAAGTGTTCATGCATATGTGACATAAGAAATGAAGGGATTGGGTAAGAATCCCTTCCAAAATATTCATTATTTCAATGATATGCATTTGTTTTAGAGTGACTATTGTATGCCATTGATACCCAAGTAGGGTATGATTCAGGAAAGAAGAACCTGAAGGATAGAGGGAGGAGCCTCTAACAACCAAGGATGATTAAGATCCTTGCAAGAAATTCATGAATAAATATGCCATGAATACATTGACCAATCAAGGAGTGATTGGGAACAAAAGTTCTCATAGACAACACATTGATTTAATGCAATAAGGGCATGCATTCTTGCATGTAAGGGTAGGTAATGGACTGCCCATTATGGGAGAAGAATCTTCCAATGTTCTACTAGAATGTAACAATGGTAAAGACAGGTATTGGGTGGCCATGAGTGTTGGCACCGTGGTCACTAGTAAAGGAAGAATGATTGAATGCATTCATGTGTGTTGATTTGAGGTTAAAATCAACCCAAAGCAGAAGGGACAGTCCTGCTGTAATAATGAATATGGATAGAGAATCCATATGCTGAGAGGCTGGCTGAGACCCAACACATCAAGGCAAAGTTCCTAATATGAAATGTGGTAATCTGAAATCAATGCAAGGGTTCATTGTGTGTGAATGTGACCATGGACATTGGTACATCAATTAAATTCATTTAATTTCATTTTGGAAAGTTTGGCATGCTGAAGTAATGCATGTGAAAGGGATGGTATTTCCTTTTTATTTTATATCATTGAATATGATGCAATTGTTAACATGCACAAATTTTGAAAATTGTTTGGAAGCCAATGCAAGTGTGCAAGGAAAATGTAATGTGCATGAGAACTAACAATTTGTTTGGTTGTGTGAAGACATAATTGCAGGGAGAAGGGTCCTAGCTATGGCAAAAAAATAAGTCCATAAGGAGGACCAATTCCTGCTGGTTATGAAAGAGCCAAGATGTTATGAGAAGGAAATCTCTTACCCGTGAATTTGGTTCCTATGTGGAACATATTTGAAAACAAAAATGTGAAATTTGAAATATGTGGGTGACAGATTTGAAAGAAATATGATTGGAATTGATGATAACATCTCACGAATTTCCGTATGAATGTGATACAAGTGAGATGAAATATATGTCCAGGGAGGATAAATGATGGCTGTCAAGTTGAAAATCATGGAAAAGGCTATTGTTGTGACATGAGAACCCTGTGATAATCCATGATCACCATAAAAGATGTTGTGTTTTGGTAACACAGGCCGAAGGGATGCCTCGATAGAGAAAGTTAGAGGGACACCTCGACTGTAACACTCGATGAAGTCTCTGAAACTCTTCTTGTGCGAGAAATCCTTGGCAAGGCAAGATGGATCACCTGAGGGATTGTATAGTAGAGAAGGGGATGCATGAGCCTGGGCCTTGAGGGTGAGTGACTGTAAGGAAGAGGAGACTTCGATGACTCTTGTAGAGTGTTGGTTGGGATCATACATACAATGGGTATGTCAAGGGGGAAAATAGTGAGCCGAACAAATATGACAACCATGTGGACGCGGATCCATGAAATGCACATATAAGTATTATGTTGATATGCAATTCTTCCTCTTGAATTATGAACAACAATAATTTTTTTATGCATGAAACTGTGAATTAACATGCTTGTTGTTTGAAATTGTTGTAGGCATGTGCTAAATGCCAAAAAGTTTGGAAAATACTAGACCAAGAAGAGGAATGACATTGCTGAGGCAACTGAAGAAGAAGGCATGGCATGTGTTGCTGAGAATGAAGAACATCAAGGACAATGCTTCTTTGAAGGGGCAAGGGATTGTAACACCCCCCTTTTTAAACCCTTGATTATATGTAATTAATCATAAGTTAATGATTTCCATGACATGGCATGTGAACAATGTAAATGTATTATTATTAAGATTGCCAACAACTGACTGTGGGGATGAAGCCTTGAAGTACTGACCATGATACCACTAGAGGAGAGAGTGAGAAAGCCTATAGGGGGGTTCATTATGTTAAAGATGACCCAAACTTCCTTGCTGAA